>VDFB02075321.1:339955122-340267922 GCA_007258455.2 Sequoia sempervirens | reverse complement strand
AATCAATAAATTTTTTTATTTTAAAATTTAATGATGATTGTCAATTCTAATTTCTTTCTTAGAATTCTTACAAAATTATTTTTTAAAAATTTTCCATTAATGATTGAAGCATCTTCTAACCCTACCTCATTGTATATCTTGTATACAAGAAAAATTAAACCATAAAGCAGACTTTTCGATTGTCCTACTAGTTGGCAATTATTCATACATATATTTATACCACCCTTGCCCTACCATATATTTGTGTTTTCTGACTTCACTTAAACGTTAATTAGTTCAAAACTTTTGAGAGGTAAAAGGAGAAGATTAGAACCTATTCAGCCAAACATGAAAGCTTTTAATTCCACCAATCACTACGTTAATATGAAAAGGTTGTAAATATTAAAATTGCTCTTAAAATAGAAAAAAATCACTGCTGATCAGGAAATGCATTTTTTCCAATTCAATTTATCTTGTAAAATATTGCATTCTAATACTTTAAGTTAACCCCATGTTTATCACTGCAGACTACACAAGGCCAATATTTAATATAAGCGACACTCAGTTTCGTTAGCAGGAGAATATGAATTAGCTCGTTGGACATGTGTATCATTGTTACTGTACATATGAGTTAGAACTCAGAATGATAAGACTCCCATATGCATCCCCGTTTTATTGTTTGCAGCACTTGGGATCTGGAATATGGGTTGCGCAATTGGTACAAGATCGTAAGATGCCCACAACTTGAAACAGATTATAGCTTTCTTTGTTATAGTTATTCTCTGCATCTGTATTTGCATTAATCTTAAGGTTGTATCGAGCAGAAACTTGCAGGGCAAATAGAACGGTTAGAATAAGAACTACTGTCATGATTCTCATAAGCATTGATCGTGCCATATTCACTGCTGGAGAGCGATCTTTCACAAACGAAGCTGTTCACGTTACAAATGAATAACCGAGCAGAAACAAAAGACCAGTTGACGAGAAACTGTGAAATATAATATATCTTGGGAGAGAGCAGATGAGGATGGTATGTAATTCATACAAAGGGGGCCATATTTATAGAGAGGCTACCGGTAGACGATTGGAATAGTTGAATATTGTAAGTCGTTGAAGGAGGACCAATTCAAAGTTTCAGTCGCACAGTGGCATGTGAGACCCTGAACAAGTCTGCAAATATATCAATCCAAATGTAAAATATTCGCTTCAAATCCGCGTTTTTCATTGTCCAACGGGTGTGCGATTCATACGTCAAACTGCGAACGCTTGAGGGGAACATTGATTAAATCTACACTTTCTCGTTTGATCATAGCGATTACTTTGACCTTTCTAATGTAGAATAGGATTTTATAATGTTGGACTTTCTACATGGTTTGTGGGTGTCTCTCTTACCCTTGTACTTCACTACTCTGACTCTCCCCCATCACTGTAACAGTTAATAACTTCAATTTAAAAAAAAATCTGTCTGCTTTCTAAAACAGTTAAAAGTTTAAATATTATTTAAACTATTAATAAATATATTATATATTAAATAATCCTCAAATCTGTCTGTATTTAACCGGTGGAAAGCGTAACCCATATTAAGGAGTTGTGAGTATGTAAGATATTTTGATCAAGTTTAATTCTAGAATGCTTATTGCGAATTATGAGTTTGTATTTCTGTGTGTTTATTTATGAGTTCATATGTTCATTTGCACTCCATCCACCCCATCAGAGTGGCATCAGAGTAGAGAGATTCGGGAGCTGTCACGAATGAGTTGAAAGGAGATTCTAAGTCGGCTGTTGATGGAAGATTATGGCAGAAGTATAATTGCTAGATGAAGTCGCAGCTGTTGAAAGTCAAAAAGAGGCCTGCCAGTGTTTTTAGAAGTCAAATGCATTGATCGCAGCAGTTTATATGCATCATCTTTTATAAGAAGAAATAGATCGCTGGTTTTATCAATGCAGAGGAGGATAGGATGAATGCTTGCCACAGGAAATGGAGTGCCGCTAGCTTTAATCAAAATTATTAGTCAAAGAAATTTACAAATCATAGTTGTAGCTGTCGATAAGGAAAAATACATGAGGATGAGAGAAAGAAAAGAGTGAATTAGTGATGCCAGAAGGAGAGTGCAAGTTTTATTTTATTTGTGCTATCCAACAATCGCCAAAAGGAAAGACAGTAGTCTGAAGGAAGCCACTAACAAAGGATAAGCAAAGCTTGCAAGTGACAGAAGTCAAATAATGTGGAGGAAAAAAAGCATTGAAAACAGCAAAAGAGAGGGATCGTTGTTTTTAATGCAAACAAGGTTTTATGTCATTAGATGTTTGTGGCCACTCAAAGAAAGGCATTGATTCAAGGAGGATATGATCGTTGTCCATGGTATAGTTCGCCAGAGTTTAAAAGGTGATTGTTAGGTGAAAGCATAAATTGATATTTATATGCAGCAGAAAGGTAAATTGTAGAGTTACTCTATTTTCAGAATTTGTTAAAAATAAGTTGCAAAAAAAGTTTGAGTCAAGCCAGTAAAGGAAAGAGATTGCAGATTGTGAAAACAGATCGCTGTCATTGCAAAGAGGAGATTGTAAACCAGGTTACAACCGCAATTGTTAGAGGATCGGTGACAAAGGAGAAATTGTGGAAATAAGTGTATAGGCACACATAGCTGTTTGAACGGACGTAAATTGTTGTATCGAGATCACAAACAAGTGCATAAGGTGAGTTTAAATCATTTGATTCAATGGGTAAAGTTGGAAAAAGAGTTAAAAAAGAGAATGAAAATTTAGTAGTTGGAAACAATTTCTTGGAAGAAGAATTAACAAGGTTTAAAGAACAATTGGATACTGTTAAGAAGAATACAAGACTCTATTTTGAAATTAATAAAGAGATGTGAAGAGAAAAGTGTAAACTTTTAGATGAAAACTATAATCTTGAAAAGGAATTGGAAGAAGTCAAAGATAAAAATGAAAAGTTAGAAGAAAAGTTAAAATTATTTGATGAGGTCAAGAAAGGAATGCAGATTTAGAAGAAAAACTAAAGTTGTTGGAAAAAGAAAATGAATGTCTAAGGACAAAGCCTTCAGTTTATGATGTCTCATGTGGTACAGATGATTTATGTTCTCTATCTGATGGTATATTTGGTAAATTTGATTTTGCTGAAGTTGTTTTTGATGGAGATAAACACGAGTCTGAGAATTGTGATGGTAATGTATTTGATTCTACAAATATTGCTAGTTGTTTTGATGATAATGTTGGTTTCAAAATCATGAAAAGAATGGATTATAAAGGTCAAGGATTCGGAAAATATAGTCAAGGAAGGAGAGAGCCAATTAAGCCAATAATAATGTCAAAGTATGAAGGTCTTAGATATGTGACAAGTAAAGGAAATAATATAGATTTAACAAAATTTATCAAATGAATGGATTTTGTGCAGTGTTTACATTGTAACATGAAAGGACATATAAAAGATATGTGTTGGGATCTACTTCCATGTGCCATATGTGGATTGAGAATCATTCTAATAAGAAATGTTGGAATAGAGAGTGGAAGAAGGATTCAATGACAAGTTATATGAAAATGGATTGTGGATGGAGTTATGCATCAAGATGGCATAAGCTAGCAGGTATGATCAGAAATCTGTTCAAGTACAAATGCTCATATGTGAAAAATGATTGCAATCATGGAAATTCTAAATATTCAAGAAAGATAAATGTTTTGGATCAAAGAAAAACATTGTCTAGCAAGACGTTTGTAGAAAGTTAAATTGCAGAAAGTTCCAAATTGAAGTTTTAAAGATTTAAAAATCAAAGGTTCGAGAGACTGTCGCAGCAGATGGAGGAAGCCAAGAGAAAGGCATCGTGATTGAAGAAAATATTTGAAAATCCTTTGAATCAAGCAAGAAAAAGAGTTGAGCATGTTTGAAGACTTGGATATGATCATTGAAAAGAGATAGAAAGGAGACTGCAGTCATTAGCAAAGGGATTTGAGAATGTCGCAACATTCATGGTTGAAATTAGGGGGGAGTGTTGGAAGATGTAATTTCTACCACTAATGAAAAATATTGAATGAGAAAGACAAAAATTAAATGCAAGTTTCTAATATTCTAGAAGGAAAAGATAAGGATAGATTTAAATATTTGTAAAGACAGGTTGGCCTATGTCCTAGAAGAGTCCATTTAATTTCTAGAATCATCTATGTAATCTCTAGAATTATCTTAAGACCTCTATAAAGAGGCAACTTGTAATGGTTTGAGCATCAAGTGGCAAGATGATCAAATGATCATGAGTAAAGGATGAGTGTTGTAGCATTCAGGAGTTGTGAGTTTGTAAGATATTTTGATTAAGTTTAATTCAAGAATGTTTATTGTTAATTATGAATTTGTATTTCTGTATGTTTATTTCTGAGTTTATATGTTCATTTGTACTCCATCCACCCCATCATAAACTGCTCATTAGTGATTGAAGCTTCTTCTAATGCTAACCTATTGTGCATCTTGTATACCAGAAATATTAAACCATAAAGCATAGTATTTGATTATGTCCTACTACCTGGCGCTTATTCATACATTATATTTATGCCACCCTTGGCCTTCTACTCTCTTGAAAGGTGCATGTCCTGCTTAGATTTAATATTTCGAGCGAATACATTCCTTAAGCTTGTCAAGAGATTATTCTTAAGCATATTTTGAGAATAATATATTGTCTTTTCTGACTTCACTTAAACGTTAAATAGTTCAAAAACAATTAGAGTTAAAAGGAGAAGATTAAAACCCATTCAGCGTAACATGAAAGCCACCAATCACCTCATTGATATGAAAAGGTTGTAAAAATATCAAAATTACTCTTAAAATAGAAATAATCACTGATTGATCATTTACGAAATGTATTTTTTCCAATTCAATTTATCTTCTAAAAGATTGTATTCTAATAGTTTTGAGCTAACTCCATGTTTATCACTACAGATTACACAAGGCCAAACCCTCAGTTTCGTTAGCAGGAGAATATGAATTAGGTCGTGGGACATATTTATATTTGTTACTGTACATATGAGTCTGAATGATAGACTCCCATATGCAGCCCCGTTTTATTTTTGCAGCACTTTGGATCTTGAATATGGGCTGCGCAATTGGTACAAGATCGTAAGATGTCCACAACTTGAAGAAGATTATAATTTTCTTTTTTATAGTTGTTATCTGCATCTGTATTTACTTTGGTCTTAAGGTTATATCGAGCAGAAACTTGCAGGCCAAACAGAACGGTTAGAATAAGAACTACTGTCATGACTCTCATAAGCATTGATCCCGCCATATTCCCTGCTGGAGAGCGTTCTTTCACAGAGAAAGCTGTTCAGGGTACAAATGAATAACTCAGCAGAAACAAAATAGCAGTCGATGAGAAACAGTGAAATATAATATAACTTAGGAGAGAACAGATGAAGATGGTATATAACCCATACAAAGCAGGCCATATTTATAGAGAAGCTGCAGATAGACGATCGGAATAGTTGAATATTGTAACTCGTTCAAGGAGGACCGATTCAAAATTTCAGTCGGACAGTTGCACGCTAGACCCTGAACAAGTCCACAAATTATATCAATCCAAATGTAAAATATTCGCTTCAAATACACGTTTTTCATTGTTCAACGGTTGTGTAATTTTGGTGATGGTGTATGATTCATACGTCAAACCGAATATTATCAAACCGCGAACGCTTTTTGGAAACATTAATTCCTCAATTTAGCTGAGAGCATGGAATAGGCGTCCGTGTTTATGTAAAATCAAAATCCATCGATTTAGCTGCACTTCGAATTGAAGACAATGTGCACGTTTTTATATTTTTGCTGTTAAATTTTTCGTCTAACTGGGGATGCATAAAATTTTATAACTTTTTCTATTGACTTTGGGACGTGGTCTCATATCGTCTTCTCTTTATGATTTGCGTGTATTATTGTAATGTGAGTTTTGCATATTCATTTTTTTTTTTTTTTAACTTGGACTAGATTTTATATATTGATGTATAGTTAAACGTTAGGTATTTTGTTTTATGTCATTTATTTATCTATTATACATAATATTATATATGTATTCTTTATTTCTATTCATGTTTGTATGCCCCATAACATTTGTGTTAAGGCAAGGAATCATGGACTCTTTTCATGATGTGTGTGTGTCTATGGGCGTGCACATGGACACACGTGCATGCAAGAAAAAGTGAAGCCACAAGAAATATTCATGGGGTGTGTGTGTGTGTGCACATGCATGCGCATGCAAGAAAAAGTAAAGCCACAAGAAATATTCATTTTGTGTGAGAGAGAGGGAGAGAGAGAGAGAGAGAGAGAGAGAGAGAAGCCACCAAAAAAGGAAATGTTGATTCATTCTTGAATAGGAAAATCTCCAAGGCTTCATTTATATTAGAGCTCATTTGTCTCTTGACTTTCCAATGATCATTAGATGGAGATGTGATTAAGAAACTCTTGGAGCTTTGAGCTAATGAATTCAATAAAATTATAATGTAGGTCCAAGATTGGTGGATTAAGTACATATCTAGCAATGTTAGGCAACTTCTAGTGTTGTTTTTGCTGAGTGCAAGCAATATATCAATAAATATTTTAATTAGCTAAATAAAAAGTGAGCTAGTAGATATAATTTGTGCTTTTAATGGAGAATAATGGCATCACCTTATGACATGGAAAGTTGTTGGAACTCTTGGAACATGTGTTCATGAGTTCTTGAAGGTTTTTCCTATTAAATATAATGTGAACATTTTTAGTCCTTTGATACAAGAGTGTTAAATATATCAATGTCATTGTTTGAGATTGATCAAAGATTGATCATTCAAAAGTGATGGATCTAGCTATAGTATATGTGATGTAGAAGTAAGTGTATACATAATGATTTTCTCCCATTTTGAGGATATTCAAGTCTTTTTTATGGAAATCCCATCATCATTACCTTTGGATCTTATTTTCCACCAATCTTCATAAGAATTTGGATTGGCATCACCTAATTTTGGCATGTGGAAACTTGAACAATTTTTAAAGACACATTTAGATTTTGATTCCCTATTTACCCATATTATGGGATTGGATTCTACTTGATCACTAGTGGATCTATTTCTTCTAAGGAGAGATTTTTTTTTATAGGTAGCAAATAATTTTATGTTGTCAATCTATCATCTTTAGAATACAAGTTGCCTCTTTATGGGGAGATTCATATTATCTTATTTTCACTCCTATTTGTGGGATATATATTGTACTTATATGATAGATAAAATTCCTTGGGGCCATCTCTAGTCATCTGTCCTACGTTCTTTCACTACTACACGTTTAATTTATTTTTCATTCTTTTGGAGAGGAGTTTTTTCCCATGAAGTTTTAACCTTTCCTCCAATTATGAGAGATTTATTTGTTTGTACATGGGTACCTTAGTAAGCCTTCTAGCCAAGACCCATCCATGCATCCATTTATACATCCATCATTAGTGCATTTTTTGCTACTTTCTAAGTTACACTTATAGAAGGGTGTTATCTAGTGAAAAAGTTAATCACCGAATTGATTATTATTAGGTCTCTTTCAATATGAACATGCATAATATTACTAATTTTATGTGTTTTTCATCCATAGTCATAGGATTACAACATGTATCATGATTTGAGTTAATCCTCACCTATGGTTTCATCTCATGTTTCTTTATCCTTTATCAAGTATAATTTATTGTATATTGTAATCAATATTTATTATTGTATTAATAAAATTATCAAGGATTAATAATAAATTATTTTTTCTCACCTCTTTGATAAGGTGTTTTGGTTGTAACTGATTTAAGAGCTATGGGGTTCAAGAACCAACTCCATCATAAAAGGTGTGTACCATATGTGGGGTTTTGCTACATAGATGGAAAAATAAGAAATAAAAAAATGTAAGTTAATTCTTGGTGCTATAATGATGTATCTTGTGATTCATAGAATGGTTAGATGATGTTGGCAATGTTCTATTTGTACTTAGTAACCCCGTGTGGGAAAGCTAATTGTTGTAGTTCCTTATGCATGGTTTTTCCCATAGAGAAAAAGTAGTACTATACCTATGCCTCATGGTGTGCATAGAATTATGATTCTTGTGACATGATTTATGGAGATCTTTTCATTATTTAATTAATCAAATTTATTTCCAAATTACTAATTTTTACATGGGTACTGATCTTGCATTGAATGAAAAATATAAAATAGTGAGGCCATAAATTGTCTCTCCTTTTTCTTAGAGGAAATTTCAAGTAGATTTCCTTACTCAGGAATGTTCAAATATAATTATGTCATATTGCTATAGATAAATTAAATTTAATGATAGAGTTCTTATATATATTTTGATTAAATTAAAATTGGAAGCGCTAGTACCCATTAAAACGACCATTGAGGCTAACGAGGGGCTCATGAGAATTGAAACGCCTAGAAAAATAAAACAAAAGAAACTAAAACAATCCAACCAACATAAAAAATAAAGACATCGCACGGAAAAAAGATAGCAATGGACCAAAAAATAGCTATTGGTCTCCTAGCAGTTTGAGACCACTCATTGCCTTCTACTCCAAAGCTAGGAAGTGGAGCTTCTCCTCAAAAGATAGGGGGCCCTTCTAAATAACCTAATTATCCACCATAGTGTCCAAAGTAAAGTTTTCCACCACCTTGCCTTTCTCCTACGTGTGACTATCATCAAGACCTCCCTCAGCCACCCAATTACCATGAATTTTCCTTATCTCTTGTTGAAAGACCTAGACGGTTAGTGTGGTGTTCTTCACAGTCTCCTTGTTGTAATCAGTAGTGACTTGGAGACAATAAATTGTTTTTTCTTGGTTCCTATAAATAACATCAATCTCCACCTATAAGTTCTTTTTATCCTCCTCCATTCCCACAAGAGCTTTGAGCCCTTCCACCTCCTTATCCCAATTGGCCCAATGCTCAAATGAATTAGCCAAGGAGGCAATCATATCCCAATGGCCACTATCCTCCACCTCACCTAGCCATAGGACCTGTTGTTGCAACACCTTATTTTTCAAGACCTAGATTCTTTCCTTATTAGTAAAAAGCTAACCTAAAAGCGACTTGAGGATGTCATTTTGGATGTTAACAATCTCTGATATTTCATTAATTTTATAGGATCACTAGAGACGCAATTACCAAAACCCACCTTGGGTTCGACATCGGTCCCATCCAAATTGATGCAAATATTAGGAGAATTTTGAAGGCTAGGGTTAATGATAGGAGGGGTATAGGGGACATCAGAACCCTCTCTATGAATAGTGGAGTGCATGGGAGAATTGGTAGGGGTAGGATTCCATGACTTGTCATCCAAGCTATCTAAATTATCAGATCCAGCAGTAGAAATAGGAGTAGGCTTTAATAGGGGAACAATTTTAATGTGATTGGGAGGGGTTTCCTCATTGGTAGGGGTTTTACCATGAGCATGAGTGACACAACGAGTAGCGGGTGGGGTTTCATCTAGGGTGAAAGAGGGGCTGGGATCCATAGGGGGTTCGGTGGGGTCATAGATGACCAAGGTCTTCTTTTTAACAGTGGCCAGGAAGGGTAATAAAGTGGCTTGGTAATGGAAGAGGCAAAAATTTAAACCCTGGTGAATAGGGAGACTCTTAATTTTACCTTGGCAATTTTTAATAGATTGCTTAGGAGAGGAAAAATCCAAAAGGAAAATTTCATCTTTAAATTATAATGGAGATGGTTAAGCAAAGGAAATAAATGGTCCTGAAAATGATAGAAGCAACCCTCAAGTGTAACATACCTCATTAGAACTTCCACAATCTTACTCCAAAACCTGGGGAGGTTGGCCCTATTAAGCCATTTTGGAGTCTATTCACTTTTTCTCGCTCTTTAAAAAATGCTCCATATCTTTCTGATAGTGTGACCCTTAGGCTTACAGGGAATAAAAGTACCCTCTAATGGAAGCCCCACCACCTCACCAATCAACTCAATAGTCACTGTGAAAGAGCACCTGCCAATGGTGATAGTGTCATTTGTCCAAGAGGTAGAAAACCCCATAGAAATCTAGGGTTCATGCCCCTTCATGCCTTCCACAAACAAGGCCATCTTGTTCCATTAAATGATAGGCCAAACCTCCCTATTCTGCTTCCTCATCTCATAATTAGCATGTTCATCCTGGACCAGTTCACCCCCCATGGAAAAATTTGTAGATAGTAGAACAAAGAAATTAAGTCTATAGAAATGATGAGAAGAATACCAGAGCCAAAAGTAAGTAGGCTTATGAAAAGACTGCTTAAAGGGATTAATTTTCCATAAGTGAAAACCATGGAAATTTTCTAAGGGATCTAATAGTAGATCCAACTCAATCTCATTTTGATGGTACTTTGGCATCATGATAAATTAATTCACATACATGCCCTAGGATGTGAGAAATATTATCCCAGATAGCTAAATTAGGGGTGAGGCACCAAGGTTAGCAAGTGCATCTACAACTTTTTTTCCATTTCTAAACATGTGAATAGATTTACTATTTCCAAGGGTTATCACAAGATTGCGAGCTGGCAACATGGGGTCCCAGAGTAACCAAAAAGGATTAGCCTTCCCCATCAACAAGAGAATAGTGTTTCTTGAATCACCCTCAATGACCATGTTGGATAACCCCACATGCATGACAATCTGAATGCCATGAATAGTCGTCCCCACCTCAACAAAGCTAGAAGATTACACACCAAGGTTCACCACATAAGCCAAAATCATTTTACCATTATGATCATGAATGACCCCACCCTCACCCGCCCAACTTGGGTTAGGTTTTGGAGTTCTTGTATATGTTACAAAGCCTTAGAATAACTAAATATGTTATGACTTGATGACTTCTACTATAAAATAGTGACCCCATATCTATATATATTTTTGCATCTAATTAAGGTTAATCATTGAGCCAATTTCTTATAGGATTTGTGTTCCTTTCTATAGGGAAGTAATTGATTTAATTTCATGTTTATAATGATATGGGATGGGTGCGAGGAGCCTAGCTCAATTGGCTAAAGAATCATATTGCAAGCAAGAGATCATGAGGTCTAGTCTTTAGGTATGTGGTTGACGACTATTATTTTACCCAAAATTGATGAAACAAAAAGGTTTTTTAAAGGATATTTTCATCTTTCCATCGATATAAATTATGCTTTACTTTAAATTTAATAAGTAATTATTATTCATTTTCTATTCAAATTATGAATTAATTCCTGATTGATAGGTTGATTGAAAAACATCCATAGCTTTCAAACGGTATCACATTTTTTGAATCCAAAATGTGCGTCACATTCTATGATTTTTATACTATAGGATTAAAAAAAGAAAAAATTGAATTTCATGAAGTTTGGACCAAGTTAAGGTGGTCAGACATATGAGTTTTATATTTTTAAAAGTTGTAATAAAAAATTCAATTAATTATTTACTTGGAAAAATTACAAAAAAAATATGCATCACATCGAGGCATGAGTCCTCTACTTATATCTAAAATCTTATAAAAAAATATTATCATTTTATTGTTGTTAGGGTGGTCGACAAACACCTACTTCTTATTTTTTCCCTGAAATTGAAGTACCACTGCATTGAAATTTCAAATTTTCACCAAATAATTTTTAATTTTTTTTAAACAAAACTAGTAGTTTAGAAACTACATTCAATTTCCTATAGATTCTATTCTTACATATTTTTGAAATAATATAGATAACTTATTCAAATTTTTATGTCAAGTTCCCTAACTCTGATTTTTCTGAATTTTTTGCCACTTAAGGGCCTATTTTTTCCATGATGATCTTGCACATACCCCTCTGCTCTATCCTCATGGTACCAAAGGGAGTGTCATGCCAACGTCACCGGTCATGTGAAAATTTTTCATTAGGTGCACTATAGTTTATAGGGGGCTCTACCTGATTCTTGCAATCTAAAAAAAAAGATGTGGGATGCATCTTTTTTCTGAATCTAGGATAGTATTGATGATTAATTGATGTTATGACATTATACAATATTACAAAGATTTCATAATGCTCTTCTCATTAATGTGCAACACATATTTTTTAAATGCAATGGGTTATTGAAGAAGGTTCATTCTTATATCAGTTTTAGTCACTTTAGTCTTGTATATATGTATGTCTAGTTCATTTAATCATATTAATTTGAATATATGTCTTCTTTTGAAGTTTTGACTTCGTTTCCTAGTTAGATAGGCACTAGTATCAACTAATTGAATAATGAGATTTTTATTTAAATTATATCTTAAATATTTATTTCTTGTTAGTCTAGTATTAGATTATTTTTTAGAATGTGTGTACCTCTATACTATAACTATTACTAGATGTTCTGTAAATATGAGAATGATAAGTTTTAAGAGAATTGTACTAGTGTTTTCATATTGCACATGTGTGTGCAAAGTTTAAGTAGAATTTTTAAAGGGAATATACATTTATTTCACATATTTCATTACATTTGTAAACTTTCATTGATCTACCTAATTGAGGTCATACCAATTTATCTTTAGAAATTGATTTATAGCGAGTTTTGCAAGAATCATTTGAACTTTATTTATCTATTGTTTATGGTTATTACAGACTTGCATGTGTGGTTTTCTATTTCTCTTTAATTAATTTATCAATGACCTATATGATCACCCTCCATGATCTAGTAGAGCCAAAAGTTTATAAGGACTATCATTCTCTATTATTTCATTTCTAACTTTTTACTATCTAACCAAAATTTATATCTCATTCACAATAAATGACATTTTCTTGAATCTAAGATTTGAATCTATTTTCTAAGATTGTGAATATAATCTTGATTCACCAATAATTTGTGCAAATTTTATCTAAATTTCTCTCTTTAATATATCTCCCTTGCATATAATTGGTTAAATCAATGTTAACTCAAAATTTTAATTTTTCATATTAAAATGAATGCAAATTTATTATTTTAAAATTTACTAACAATTGTCAATTCTAATTTCTTTCTTAGAAATAATTTCACTCTAAACTTCCTAGTGGTGATTGAAGCATCTTCAAACCCTACCCCATTGTATATCTTGTATACAAGAAAAATTAAACCATAAAGCAAACTTTTTTATTATGTCCTACTACTTGGCAATTATTCATGCATTATATTTTTGCCATCCTTGGCTTTACACTCTCTCGAAAGGTGTCCTACTTAGATTTAATATTTTGAACAATACATTCCTTAAGCTTGTCGACATATTGTCATGAAGCATATTTTGAGATTAATATATTGTCTCTTCTAACTTCACCTAAACGTTAATTAGTTCAAAAAAATTGAGAGGTAAAAAGGGGAAGATTGAAACCTATTTAGCTAAACATGAAAGCTTTTAATTCCACCAATAACCTCATTAATATGGAAAGATTGTAAATTATGATATTGTTATCAGGATTCAACCATGTAGTTTTACGAGTCAAACTCATTGACCCATGTTTCATGAGTGGTGGTTCACAAGAACCCATATCTTATGATAGTGAATGGTCCACTTAGCACTCATTGCATCTAGGTGATGCTCACAGAGGTGAAGCATCGGACCTTCCCGTGAGGTCACCCATCCTAGTACTACTCTAGTTCAAGCATGCTTAACTACAATTTTTTCCCCAAGGTTAAGCCCACTTACCTTGCAACCCCATTTGCAAAAACTTCAACAAGTGTTGTGCCTTATGAACCATTCATTATAGAGCCCCTTTACCTCATCAATTGATAAGTAGGAGGTTTTTTCCACAGCATGTCAAATTATGATACTGCTATTAGGATTCAATCGTGTAGTTTTACGAGTCAAACTCATTGACCCATGTTTCATGAGTAGTGGTTCACAAGAACCCATCTCTTATGATAGTGAATGGTTCACTTAGCACTTGTTGCATCTAGATGATCCTCACAGAGGTGTAGCACCGGGCCTTCTCGAGAGGTCACCCATCCAAGTACTACTCCAACTCAAACGTGGTTAACCACGGATTTTTCCACACTTATCAAGCTTGTAAATATTAAACTCTCTTAAAATATAAATAACACTGATTGATCATTAAGGAAATGTATATTTTCCAATTCAATTTCTCTTCTAAGAGATTGCATTCTAATACTTTAAGCTAACTCCATGTTTATCACTGCAAGATAAACAAGCCCAATATTTAATAAAAGCAACACTCAATTTCGTTAGCGGGACAATATGAATTAGATCATTGGACATGTTTATCATTGTTGATGTACATATAAGTCAGAACGATAGACTCCCATGTGCGGCCCCGTTTTACTATTTGCAGCACTTATGATCTCTAATATAGCTCGCGCAATTGGTGCATGATGGTAACCTCTCCACAACTTGGAACAGATTAAAACATGCTTTGTTGTAGTTACTATCTACATCTGTATTTACATTAGTTTTAATGTTATATCTAGTAGAAACTTGGAGGGAAAACAAAACATTCAGAACAAGAAGCACTATCATCATTCTCATAAGCATTGATCTCACCATATTCACTGTTGGAGAACGTTCTTTCACATTGAATGATGTTTACGTTACAAATGAACAACTCAGCAGAAACAAAAGAGCAGTTGATGAGAAAAAATGAAATATAATGTATCTTCGGAGAGAGCAGGTGAAGATGGTATATAAACCACACAAAGCAGACCATATTTATAGAGAGGCTATGGATAGATGATCAGAATAGTAGAATGATGTAAGCTGATGAAGGAGGACCAATTCAAAATTTTAGTCGCACAGTGGCATGTGAGACCTGAACAAATCTGCAAATTATATCAATCCAGATGTAAAATATTCACTTCAACTCTGTGTTGTGTAATTTTGGTGATGGTATGTGATTCATACGTCAAACCAAATATTATCAAATTACAAACGCGTGAGGGAAACATTAAATATGCACCCACTAACCATGTTATGTAGAAGGCTATCTGTGTTTTCCCGGTGGAGAGCGTGATCCATATTAAGACATCATTCTCAAATGAATTTTGAACCACACGCGATCCATCGACACGGATTTTCTTGCAGCCAACATGCCAAGCCTACAGTGTTGTTCGTGCTCAATTAGACTCATACCTGAGAGCATGGAACAGGTGTACTTTTTTTATGTAAAATGAAAATCAATCGATTTAGTTGCACATCAAATTGAAGGCCGTGTGCACGTTTTAATTTTTTAACTATTAAATTTTTTGTTAACTGACAATGCATATAAATTTTATATTTTTTCTATTGACTTTTAGGCCATGGTCTCATATCGTCTTCTCTTTATGAATAGTGTGTGTTGTTGTAATGGTGAATTATGCATATTTATTTTCATTTAATTTTGTTTTTATTTGGAGGAGAGTTTATATATTGATGTATAGATAAATAGTGTATTTTGTGTTAAGATAGTTTTCTGTTTTATATCATTTATTTATCTATTATACATAATGTTATATATTCATTTTTTATTTTTATTCACATTTTTTTGTATTTTTATATACTTTTTGTATTTGATTATTTATTATATTTATATCTATGGTAAAAGGGACTTACTTGGTAATATATATCTTATCTTCTTATACTCATTTAGCAATTGTTCGTATAGTTATATTTCAGAGTCATTTTTTAATCATTCTTAGAATATTTCTTACTTTTGGAAGTATTTGTATAAACTCATAAGCCCCATAACATCACATACTAAATTTTAATATTGTGTGGAGATCATCTTTAAAAAAACATGTCTTAGAAAGTGGAATGTGTCAATGTGAATAATTTAATTTATTCACTATGCTTAAATGTACTTAGGTTGATAAGGTTAGACAACATATTGTCTAACTGAATGTGCAGCATTTTTAACCTCTTGAAGTTACCAAGTTATTTGGTTAACCTCATGCACATACCTTTTTGATGTTGGAAGTCTTTCTATCTCACCTCAAAGGTCAATCAACACTTGGCACACAAGGTTGATGACTTGGTCATAGAGGTTGTTAGTTTGCACACTCCAAGTGTTCCTAAAGTTGACACCTATAAGACACTTGTCTACTTTTTTGTTCCACTTCATGGGGCACTTGTCAATTCATCTCATAGGTGGATTGCACCTTCCTTGTCTACATATGCAAGGCTTTATACTCATTATCATTTGGGTCTTATAAATACAATTGTTGCATTGTTCATTTGTGCTTGTCTTTTATCTTTTAAATTCTCCTATTTCTTATATGATATCAGAGCTTGAATTGAAGATTTTCAAAAGCAAAAAGATGAAGGTTATTGTATTTTTTGAGATTCCATTGTTGTGTACAATCATAGGAAGATGGTTAGATGTCTCTAAAAGTACTCTAAGGCGTCGTTTGGAGTCAACTTGCACACACAACAAGAAGAAAATGGACCCGCCCATCCCGTGGTGTTAGAATCTCTATTGGTGTTCTTTGCTTGAGACTACTACACCATATCCTTATTTCATTTAATCTCTCTTTGCTCAGCCCCTAAATTTGTTCAGGCCACTGGGTAATTAATGCGCTACTTTTGAGGATAAAGGGCCAGAATTATTTTGGTGTGGAACTGTAATGGTCTAAAAGTGCAGATTGAATTAACTGCGCTTCAAATATGAGTTGTTGTTGTGGTTTATTCAAGGGAAGAAGGTTGCTTGTTTGAGTATGCTATCCCAATAGTGCGGAAAGGAAATTAAAGTTGCGTCTGAAATTGAAGCTCTCAAATCTCTTCAATATCGACCCCTTCCAATGAATTGACAAAATTCATTCAATGGAGTTGGCATTGGAATCGACCTCTACTTCAGCATGCCTCCAATGGATTTCATACATTGTAGAGAAGCCCAACAATGGGAAAGATTGATGTCTAAAATCTGCATTGATTTTCTCTCTGTTGTGGCGTGAAAATTAGACAAGGGCAATTTCAAGTGTGGAGGGGCGTGATACTCACCCTTTCCAAGCCGCGTGATTTTTTTGAAGGGACGTGAATTTTCGTCATGTCTCGGTGGCGTAAAGCTTCCATTACCCTGTGATTCGGTTGGTGTAAAGCTTCCTATGATTTGCTTGGTGAAAGCTTCAATTACAAACCTATGACGGCAAGACTTTAATTGCAGACCTGTGCATTTTGCGGAGTGATTAAATCATGTGACTTGGTGGTCATGGCGGCTTCCTTGGAGGCATCAAGGACCTCATTGCATATCCACATAGGACAGGATGCTTTCTGCAGGCTGCACGAGCCATCGGGAGGCCACTTTATCTGTCACACGAACTTGGAGCTCCATAGAGCCATGAAATTCACGCCAAGACACCCGATTGACCATAAAGGCACAAATTTCTTTATAGCAAAGGCGCGATCTGCTTGTCATAAATGGCGCATATCCCCATCAACCATGAATATCCTCCATATGAAGAAAGTTTATGTTTTTGTTTTTTTATTTTTATTTTTATTTTTCTTTTTTTTTTTAATTTTTTTTTTTTTTTTACCATATCAACAAAGTCCTCTTCCTTCTCTATGTGGTTAAAAAACGCTAGCATTTATTACATATGACGTATATTTTGTTTTGTTTTTGTTTTTAAGCTAAAACCACAATGTTTGTAAGGGAAGGGTTGCTTTCCTTTTGCAAAGGAGGGTTCCATTTTTTGTTATAGATTGAAAATGGGGTCTTTTTTTATTTTGCAACAACTTGCAAATGGAAGGGAGAGAATTTTTTTCAACCTTTTTTAACATTTATTACATATGACATGTATATTTTGTTTTTTTAAGCTAAAACCACAAAGTTTGTAAGGGAAGGGTTGCTTTCATTTTGCAAAGGAGGACTCAATTTTTTGTTATAAATTGGCAAAAGGGGTCTTTTTTATTTTGCAACAACTTGCAAATGGAAGGGAGAGAATTTGTTTTTCCTTAGTTAAAAATTTATAGAAGAGTAGTCAATTTTTTCTTTTGTAATGAATTTGGCAAAGGGGATCATCATAATGGGGTTTCATTTTCTATATTTTGTTTTTTATTGAGGTTTGTGAGACATAAGTTAATCTATGTCTTCTTAATCAACCTCATGACAATAAACTTTGTAGTTTGATTGATTGATTGTAAGTAATTAAAACATAAGCATTCAATATATTAGCTCAAGAAGATATAAGTATAAATTTTAAATTTAATAATTTTTCTTCAGTTTTTAATTTTAATTTATATATTAATAATATGATTATATATATATAATTTATATTAATTTTATAGCGTATTTTTGAGATATATAAAATAATATTATCTAAATATATTATAAAACATTTAATAAAGGATTATTTAGATTTTATTATTTATCATTATAATAATTTTAATATTAAACTTTTAAATTCTCAATTAAGAATATAAATTTAGTTCACATAAATAAATTCACTTTAAATAAATAACATGTTTGTTTGAATTTTTTTTATTTTTGTATTAATAGTATTATGAAAAATATAAATAGTTCTTAAAGATTTATTTTTGTAAAATAAAAAATAATATTAATTAAAAATTTAACATATTAAAAAAATTATATAACGATATATGACACTAATATTAATTATTAAAATTATGTAAATATTAATATATTGATTTTATAATTATATATTTTACATTTATAAAATAATATTATATAAATATATTACTAGTAAAGAATAATTCTTAAAATTAATTTTATTCTAATATAAAAAATTATTAATTTATTAAGAATATAATTTTGGTCATATAATTTAAGCATTAAATTTGATTAAATTAATTAGTACATCAAATATTATAGAGATGATTTATTTTTATTAAATAAAAATAATAAAAAATATAATACTTATAATGACCAATGTCTATATTGATACCAAACATCTTCTAGTTTAATGAGAGGAAATGAAAGTTACATATTAGATACAATTCATAAAGTCTATAATTCCCTAATATTTGATCTATAACATTTTACTTTTTAATCAAGATTTCTATCTCATTCAATCTAGTGACATTTCCTTGAACCTAAGATTCGAGTCTATTTTCTAGGATTGTGGATAATAGTCTTCATCAACAAATTATATAGATTTTATCTCAATTTCTCCCTTTAATAGGATTGTTGAATCAATGAAACTTGTGATTTTAAAATTTAATTATGAATGTCAACTCTAAATTCTTTCTTAGAATTCTTACAAACACTTTTATTTTAAATTTTCGATTTGTGTTTTCTGACTTCACTTAAACGTTAATTAGTTCAAAAAAATTCAGAGGCAAAAGGAGAAGATTAGGGGAGAGGGGCCTCTAGTGGGGATAGAAATAGTCCTTAGTGGGCCCCATAGTGGAGCACCTTAATATCCAATTACAAAACACTTTTTTATCTATAAAGTACATAAACTGACAAATCATGTGATGCCACATTAGCGAACCAATAAAACACGACTTAGTGCACCACTAGTGGTATCACTTTTTTGGGGGGGCTTTTTGGATACCTCAACAAAAAGCATGCTGATGTGGCATCATATTTGATGATGTGGCCCTAAAACGAAATATTGAAGCATGTGAGTTGCCAAATAAACTATTGTACAAAATTGGAACTGATTTGAAATTTTCACATAGGATTTTGAGAAATGTAAAGTTAGGGTGCTCCACTATAAACCCCTCTCCCCTAGAACCTATTGAGCCAAACATAAAAGCTTTAAATTCCACCAATCATCACACGTTAATATGAAAAGGTTGTAAATATTAAAATTACTCTTAAAATAGAAAAAATCACTGATTGATCATTAAGGAAACGCATTTTTTCCAATTCAATTTATCTTGTAAAATATTGCATTCTAATACTTTAAGTTAACTCCATGTTTATCGCTGCAGATTACACAAGGCTAATATTTAATATAAGCGACACTCAGTTTCGTTAGCAGGAGAATAGGAATTAGCTCGTTGGACATGTGTATCATTGTTACTGTACATATGAGTCAGAACTCAGAATGATAGACTCCCATATGCAGCCCCGTTTTATTGTTTGCAGCACTTGGGATCTGGAATATGGGCTGCGCAATTGGTACAAGATCGTAAGATGTCCACAACTTGAAACAGATTATAACTTTCTTTGTTATAGTTATTCTCTGCTTCTGTATTTACATTAGTCTTAAGGTTGTATCGAGCAGAAACTTGCAGGGCAAACAGAACGGTTAGAATAAGAACTACTGTCATGATTCTCATAAGCATTGATCGCGCCATATTCACTGCTGGAGAGCGTTCTTTCATAAACAAAGCTGTTCACGTTACAAATGAATAACTGAGCAGAAACAAAAGACCAGTTGACGAGAAACGGTGAAATATAAGATATCTTGGGAGAGAGCAGATGAGGATGGTATGTAATCCATACAAAGCAGGCCATATTTATAGAGAGGCTACCGGTAGACAATTGGAATAGTATAATATTGTAAGTCGTTCAAGGAGGACCAATTCAAAGTCTCAGTCGCACGGTGGCATGTGAGACCCTGAACAAGTCTGCAAATATAGCAATCCAAATGTAAAATATTCGATTCAAATCCGCGTTTTCCATTGTTCAACGGGTGTGTAGTTTAGGTGATGGTGTGTGATTCATACGTCAAACATTAAATCTACAATTTCTCGTTTGATTTTAGCAATTACGTTGACCGTTTCTAATGCAGAATGGGAATTTATAATGTTGGACTTTCTACATGGTTTGTGGGTGTCTCGCTTACTCCCTCCGTTCTCTTTACGCTTGTACTTCACTCCTCTAACTCTCGGCCCCGGTCACTGTAACAGTTAATAACTTCAATTTAAAAAAAAAAATCTGTCTCCTTTCTAAAACAGTTAAAAGTTTAAATATTATTTAAACTATTAATAAATATATTATATGTTAAATAATTCTCAATTATGTCTGTATTTAACCGGTGGAGAGCATAACCCATATTAAGACATCGTTCTCGAATGAATTCTGAACCACACGCGCTTCATCAACTCATACCTGAGAGCATGGAGTAGGCGTCCATGTTTATGTAAAATCAAAATCCATCGATTTAGCTGCACTTCGAATTCAAGGCCATGTGCACGTTTTTTATATTTTAACTGTTAAATTTTTCGTCTAACTGGGAATGCATATAAATTTTGTAATTTTTTCTACTGACTTTGGGACGTCGTCTCATATCGCCTTCTCTTTATGAATAGTGTGTACTATTGTAATGTCAACTTTTGTTTTATGTCATCTGTTTATCTATTATATATAATATTTATATGTATTCTTTATTTTTATTCATATTTTTATGCATATTCATATATTTGTGCTATTTGGTTATTTATTATATCAATGTAATTTTTTTAATTTTTTTTTCATCTATGTAGCAAAACATTGTATATGGTGCATACTCTTTATGTCGGAGTTGGTTCTTGAACCCATAGCTCCTAGTAATCACTTGCAACCAAAACACCTTATCAAAGAGGTGAGAAAAAAATAATTTACTATTAAATCCTTGAGAATTTTATTGATACAATATTAAATATTGATTACAATATACAATAAATTATCCTTGATAAAGGATAAAGAAACCTGGGATGAAACCATAGGTGAGGATTAACTCAAATCATGATACATTCCCTAATCCTATGGCTTCAAATAAAAAAACATATATAATTAGTAATATTGTGCATGTTCATGTGAAAAGAGACCTAATAATAATTAATTAGGTGATTACCTTTTTCACTCTAACACTCCTTTTAATAGTCTAACTTAGAGAGTAGTAAAAATGCACTAATGATGAATATATGAATGGATGCATCGACAAATCTTGGCTAGAAGGCCTAATGAGCTACCCATGTACAAACAAATAAATCTCTCATAACTGGAGGAAAAGATAAAACCTCATGGGAAAAAAAAAATCCTCTCAAAAAAAGAGAAAAATAACTTAAATGTGTACTAGTGAAAGAAGCTAAGATAAAGGCCTAGGGATGGCCCCAAGGAATTTCTTCTATCATATAAGTACAATATAGATCCCACAAATAGGAATGAAAAAATAATATAGTATGAATCCCCCCACAAAGAGGTAGCTTGTATCCTAAAGATGATAGCTTGATGACAAAAAATGATTTGCTACCTACAAAAAAAATTATTTCCTTGGAAGAAATAGATCTACTAGTGATCAAGTAGAATCTAATCCCATAATATGGGTAAATAGGAAATCAAAATCTAAATGTGTCTTTAAAAACTTCTCAAGTTTCCACATGCCAAAATCAAGTGATGCTAATCCAAAATCTTTTGAAGACTGGTGGAAAATAAGGTCCAAAGATAATGACGATGGAATAACAATGATGATGGAGTTGTCATAAGAAAATACTTGAATATCCTCAAAATGCGAGAAAAACCTTATGTATACACTCACTCCTATATCACATATACAATAGCTAGGTCCATCACTTGTGAATCATCAGTCTTGATCAATCTCAAACATTGACATTGATATATTTAGCATTCTTCTATTAAAGGATTAAAAACCCTTAGATTATATTTAATAGGAAAAACCTTCAAGAACTCATGAAAATAAGGCATGTTCCAAGAGTTCCAACAACTTTCCATGTCACAAGGTGATGACATTATTTTCCACTTAAAGAACAAATTATATTTACTAGCACTTTTCCTTTAGCTAAATAAAATATTTATTGATATATTGCTTGCACTCACCAGAGAAAACATTAGAAGTAGACTAACATTGCTATCTATGTACTTAATCCACCATTACTGGACCTACATTATAATTTTATTGAATTCATTAGCTCAAAGCTCCAAAAGTTGCTTAATCGCATCTCAATCTAATCATCATTGGAATGTCATGAGAAAAATGAGCTCTAACATAAAGGAGTCCTTAGAGATCTTCCTATTCAAGAATGAATATACATTTCCTTTTTTCTTCTGGTTTCACTTTTTCTTATATATATATACATATATCATGAAAATAGTCCATGCTTCCTTGCCTTAACACAAATGTTATGGGGCTTATAAGTATATAAATAATTTCAAAATTAGGAAAAATGCTAAGAATGATTAGAAACTGTCTCTAAAATATAAGTATATGAGTAGTTGCTAAATGAGTGTGAGAAGGTAAGATATATATTATGAAGTAAGTCTTTTTTTTTAATTGTATAAAACTATGTAAGTCAATTCTTGGTGCTATAATGTTGTATTTTGTGCTTGATAGAATGATTTGATGATGTTGGCAATGTTATTGTTTATATTGTGTAACCTTACATGTGAAAATTAATTGTTATAGTTTCTTATGCATAGTTTTTCCATAGAGAAAAGGTTGTATTATACATATGACTCATTGTGTGCATAAAATTATGATTTATGAAGATCATTTCATTATGTAATTAATCAAATTTACTTCAAATTACTAATTTTTACATGGAAACCAATATGTAGGAGATGGAAACTTCTTCCCAGGATCCTCAACTTGCAACAACAAACATCCTCATAGATACATGAGAGAAGCACAAGGTATTCTGCCAAATACCAAAATGATATTCAAAAAATGGGATGAGATATTACATATTGTACAAACATTATAAAGGCATGAAAAACAACGTGACAGGTGAGAAACTACCCGATATGGGAAAAACTAATTAAGTAATTAACCTAAGTTAAAACTTAACACCAACACCCCCCCTTAAGTGCAAACTTAGGGAGATTATTATGCAAAATGAAATGCAAGATGAGCCTCAGATACAATGCCATGTTAGGTACCCATGCATAACTACTATGCAATGCAATGCAATCTCTCACAACCGGAGAAAAGGAGAAAAACCCTTGGGAGAAAATCCCTCTCCAAAAGAGAGAAAAAGAAAAACAAGATGCATGGATGGAGGACTCAATAACACCCCCCAAGGACTACATACATCATGTATATACAATCAATGATCCTCTCATAGGAAGGATAGAAGGAGACTACATAGCCCACCTATAATGAATAATTTCCTACAACAATGGTAAGTGCTTGAAGGAAAAACATAGTCCAATGCCTACAAATAACATTTCTCCCTTTGGGAAGAAGATAAAACAAGTACAAATGTAGGAATGCATCCCATTCTGGATTGGGATTAGCAAGTGAAATCTAAATGTAGGATGATAATGTCTCTAAAATCTGCTCATGTGTTGCCAAGACCTCGAAAGATGATGCCACAAACCAATTAGGAATATGCCCAATCACAATAGAAAGTGACAAACAAGTTACCACTAGAAATTGATTTTGAACATTGTACCACAACTATCATCAAATAGGAAAATTAATCCTTTAAATGTGTCTTCCACATCTAAAATTTGAGATTCCACAAACAATGAACCAATGTCCAGCAAATAAGAATCCCAATCAGGAAGACAATGATAATCCTATTACTTGAGAATGATGAAAGTACTTAGTGAAGGTGGATCAACTCTCTTTCACAAAGAATCAAGAACCTTTGAAGCAACTACAACCTCATCTGAAGTCTCTAAAACCTCCAAAGGATCACAAGCATGGTTTATCTTCTTTGAAGAATAACAAGGCACATTGGAATTGGAAAGAGGATCAGTGAGAGAGGGCAGAGTATCATGATATCCATATGATTCTTGAATGTAAGTCCAAAGAGGACAAGGGCACTCAAAATGAATAAGTGACTCCAAAAGGTCATCATTTACATGCTAAAAAATAACTCTAAATACTTTATCCCTATATCATTTCTAAATAATACACCCACTATGTGTCCCTAAAATATGAACTTCATTATACAAATATGGCAATAGATTTTTCTCACTAAGATGAGTGAGAATAAAATCAATCCATTTCCTAAAGTTCTCTTTCTCCAAAGAAACCATTATAACTAATAATTCTTCAAAATTTTCAACGAAAGTTATAAAAACCTCCAAACAAGAATTATAAGGTTAAAAAACATTATTTGGTGAGGAAATGGTGGGGACCACTTCCTCTTCGGCTACGCAACAGTTAGAAGGCCTAAATATTTAGGGGAAACTTTATAAATTTTAAAGTTTGTAAAAGCGAAAAAAAAAAGGTTGTGTTTGAGATGTGGCATCTCCAAGAATAGAGGTTGTGTGATCTTCACGCCTTCTTGATAGAGGATAACTGTGTGATCTTCATGCCTTTCATGCTGGGTCCATTGCCTTTACAGCCTCCAAACTACAAATTCAACGCCTTGCACAAATTCAAATGTAGCTTCTTGCAATTGCGCACCTCTCAGCGCAAATGGGGCTACAATGCAACGAGTTTATTTGTTGCACAGAGTGTCATTGCCCATAAAGACCAAATCCTGTGTCTCACAAGGAAATTGCGGCCTCCACTTGATGCATCAACTTGAGATGGGTAGAGAAGATGTGATAGCCTGGGAGGACGATGCCCCTCTCTTTGCCACTTCTAATGCGTCATCCAAGGATGTGTGGTTTGAGAGCAACGGTTTCAAATATTACAACCTTTCTTCAACAACACTTATCTCTTTGCAAATTTTTCCAAAACTAAAAGAAACCACGATCTACTTTATTGCACGCCTCCGTACGACACCACCATATCACCAATCATAATCTCCAATTGCAAATTCAACAATTGTAAATCACACCTCCCTTTTCAAATCACGTTCCAGTAGCCAATCAGGCCTCTTCAACGGATTCAACTTGCAATGATTGCTCTCCCTCAATAGCAGCGGCTTCAAATCTACTCATGCCATGCTTCCCAAATGCCACCACCGATTCCCAGATGGCTCCTGAATTCATAAATTGCAGCCCAAATACAAGTTAATTCGCTACAGATATTCACCAGCCATAGGAATATGAAGAATAATAAAAAATAATGGCAATTTTGAAATTTAATAAATTTCAAATGTCAAAAAAGCTTTAGTAGGAAAAAAGTTGTCTGGGTCTCCTCAATAGAAACCCTCCAGCAAGGTGAGCACAAAGAGAAACTCTGATACCATGTAGGAGATGCCAACTCCTTCCCAGGATCCTCAACCTACAACAACAAACACCCTTACATATGCATGAGAGAAGCACAAACTATTTTACCAAATACCAAAATGATATTAAAAATGAGATGAGATATTACATATTGTATAGGCCTTATAAATACATGAAAAAAAGTGATGGATGAGAAACTACTAGGAAAAAACTAATTAAATAATTAACCTTAGTTAAAACTTAACACTAACACAATCTTGCATTCAATGAGAAATATGAAATAGTGAGGTCATAAATTGTCTCTCCTTTTTCTTAGAAGAAATTCCAAATAGATTTCCTTACTCAAGAGTGTTAAAATATAATTATCTCTTATTGCTATAAATCAATTAAATTTAATGATAGAGTTCTTTTATATGTTACAAAGCCTTAGAATTACTAAATGTGTCATGACATGATGACTTCTACTATAAACTAGTGCCCCTATATGTGTATATTTTTTGTATGTAATTAAGGTTAATCATTGGGCTAATATTTTATAGAATATGTGTAACTTGTTATAGGGAATTAATTGATTTAACTTCATGTTTATAAAGATGTGGGATGCATGTTTTGTTTACATCTAGGATAGTGCATTCAAGTAAGGGCGTCTTCATGGTTGGATTCCCATGGTTAACTAAGACATTTTAGGGAATTGTGTGATTTGTAACATAGTTTCATAGGTGACAATCGCTAATTTGATTGTATTGATGATTAATTTATGGTATAACATTATACAATTTATTACAAAGATTTTGCAATGCTCTTCTAGTAATGTGCATCAAATATTTTTTAAATGGAACATAAGTTATTAAAGAAGGTTCAATCATATATCAATTATATATATATATATATATATATATATATATATATATATGTATGTATGTCTATTTTCTTTAATCATATTCATAATAATATCTCTTCTTTTGAAGTTTTGACATTGTTGCCTAGTTAGATAGGCACTAGTCTCAACTAATTGAATAGTGAGTCTTTTAATTTAAATTATATATTAAGTAATTTTTTTCTTGTTAATATAGTATTAGATTAATTTTTAGAATGTGTGTGCTATATTATAACTATTACTGGACTATTACTGGATGTTATATAAATGCGAGAAAGATAAAGTGTAAGAGAATTGTACTAGTGTTTTCATGTTGTGCATGTGTGTGCAAGTATAAATACATTTTAAAAGGGAATATAAATTCATTGTTCATCTTCCATTTCATATACAAACTTTCTTTGATCTACCTAATTGAGGTCTTACCAATTTATCTTTCAAAATTAATCTGTTATGAGCTTTGTGACAATCAGTTAAACTTTATTTATATATATTGTTTATGGTTATTACAAACTTGCATGTGTAGTTTTCTATTTATCTTAATTAATTTATCAATTACCTCTATGATCACTCTCCATGATCTAATAGAGCCAAAATTTTATAAGGGCTACCATTCCCTATTATTTCATCTCTATCTTTTTACTATCTAATCAAAATTTCTATCTATCATTTTCTTGAATCTAGAATTTGAATCTATTTTCTAAAATTATGAATAATAATCTTGATTCGACAATAAATTATGCAATTTTAATCTAAATTTCTCTTTAATATTTCTCCCTTAAATATAATTGTTGAATCAATGTTAACTCAAAATTTTAATTTTTCAAATTTTAATGGATGAATGTATTTGTTATTTTAAAATTTAATTATGATTGTCAAAAAAGTTTTTTACTCGAAACTTCACATTGGTGATTGAAGCGTTTTCAAACCCTACCCCATCGTATATCTTGTGTACAAGAATAATAAATACCATAAAGTAGAGTTTTCGATTATATAAAGCAGACTTTTTATTATGTCCTAATACTTGGCAATTATTCATACATTATATTTATGCCACTCTTGGTTTTCCACTCTCTTGAAAGGTGTCCTGCTTAGATTTAATATTACGAACAATACATTCCTTAAGCTTGTCAAGAGATTATCCTTAAGCATATTTTGAGATTAATATATTGTCTTTCCTGACTACACTTCACGTTAATTAGTTCAAAAAATTTAAGAGGTAAAAAGGAGAAGATTAATACCTATTCAGCAAACATGAAAGATTTTAATTCCACCAATCACCTCGTTAATGTGGAAAGCTTGTAAATAGTAAAATTACACTTAAAATAGAAAAAATAAGCGATTGATCATTAAGGAAATGAAGTTTTTCCAATTCAATTTATCTTGTAAAAGATTGCATTCTAATACTTTAAGCTAACTCCTTGTTTATAACTGCAGATTACACAAGCCAATATTTAATAAAAGCAACACTCAGTTACGTTAACAGGAGAATCTGAATTAGCCGTTTGACATGTTTATCATTGTTACTGTACATATAAGTCAGAACGATAAGACTCCCATATACAGCCCCGTTTTATTGTTTGCAGCACTTGGGATCTGGAATATGGGTTGCGCAATTGGTACAAGATCGTAAGATGTCCACAACAGAAACTTGCAGGGCAAACAGAACGGTTAGAACAAGAACTACTGGAGACCACTTTTTCACAAAGAAATCTGTTCACGTTACAAATGAATAGCTCGGTAGAAACAAAAGACCAGTTGATGAGAAACAGTGAAATATAATATATGTTGGGAGAGAGCAGATGATGATGGTATGTAACCCATACAAAGAAGGGCATATTTATAGAGACGATCGGAATAGTTGAATAAGGAGGACCAATTCAAAATTTCAGTCGCGCAGTGGCATGGGAGACCCTGAACAAGTCAGCAAATTATAGCAATCCAAATGTATAACATTCGCTTCAAATCCGCGGTTTCCATTGTTCAAGTTTGGTGATGGTATATGATTCATACGTCAAACCCCGAACGCGTGAGGGAAACATTAAACCTGTACTTTCTCGTTTGATCTTAGCGATTACGTTGACCTTTTCTTTGCAGAAAGGGAATTTATAATGTTTGACTTTCTACATGGTTTGTGGGTGCTTCTCTTACTCCGACCCTTCACTTTGTAACAGTTAATAACGTCAATTTAAAATAATTTTGTCTGCCTTCTAATAAAGTTGATACATTAAATATTATTTAAACTATACATATTACATTATATATTAAATAATTATTTATTTATTATTCAATAATTATTAAATAATATTAATAATTATATGTAATCAAATTATTAAATATTATTTAAATTGTCTGTCATTGATTATTTAAGAGAAAAAATTGATGAGAAAGGAACATGTTTAAGTTTTAATCACATAAATGACACATGTGGGATCTACTTAATATATTGCTTATGCCAATCAATATTCATTCCTCTAAATAGTCATCATTGACTATATTATTATTTAAATAATATTAATTATTATTTAATATTAAATAAAAATATAAAAACTTAAATATAATCTAAATAATATTTAACTATTTAACATTTTATATATTTATTTATAGTTTAAATAATATTTAAAATTTAGATTTAAATAACAAGCAATCATATCTTGGTGTGCAATGGGTACATCGAAGAGGTCTAGAATATCAATTAGGGAAAAATTTTGTTTATATTTTGCATACATTTGTGCAATACATGAGGTCAATTGGTAGGCCATTTAGCAAATGATGTTGCTTATGTAACAAAGGTCTCAATAGAGAGGCTATAGCTTCAAATCAAATATGCATCCACTGACAGGGATCCAAACATGACTAAAACAAAACCTTTGAATCAAGGAGATAATCAACCTTCATTACCAATAGGCTCATGTTATGTTTGCAATAGGGAGAGAGGGAGATAGAGGGAGAGATAGGGATAGAAACATGGAGATAAAGAGGGGGAAAGAGTGGGAGAGGTAAAGAAGAAGATAGAGATGAAGATGGAGATGGGGATGGAGATGGGTATGGAGAGGAGAGAGAGAAATGAGAGAGTGATAGACAAAGATGGCAAAGATAAATATATAGAGAGGAAGAGAGAGGGAGAAATATAAATATAAAGATAGATATAAGAAATGATATAGAGAGAGAGGTAGAGAGGGAGATATATAGGGGTATAGAGAGATGGAGAGATAATGAGATAGAGATAGAGGGAAAGAAGGAAGAAGAAATATGGGGAGATAGAGATAGTGAGGCAAATAGATATAGATATAGAGGTATAGTAAGAGGGTGAGGGAAATAGAGAGGGATAGAGGTGAATGGGTAGACATAGGGAGACATTTCTAGAGATAGAGGGAGAAAAATAGATAGAGACGTAAAGATAGAGAGATAGATAAGGAGATGCAGAGGAAGTGAGGTAGGCGAAGATGTGAATAGATAGAGAGAGGGAGTGAGAGAAATGGAGATAGGTATAGGAGGGAGATAGAGAGAGAAGAGGGTGGAGAAATGGGGAGAGACAGGTAGAGAGGGAGAGAGAGAAGAGAGGGGAATGAGGGAGGGATATAGCTCAATATATAGAGATGGAGAGAGAGAGATCTAGATAGAGGGAGATATCAAGAGATAGAGAGGGATAGGGAAAGATGGAGAGAGATAGGGAGATAGAGGTAGAGAGATACTAATATAAAGAGATAGAGAGAGGAGAGAGAGTGAATAAGAGAGAGAGAGGTAGAGATAATGAGACATAGATGAAGAGGGGATGGGATAGATAGGGAGATAGACATAAAGGTTGCAATAGCAAGAGACAAATAAGGCATGATAAATACAATTAATAGAGAGAGAGGTATAGATAGAGGGAGAGAGATAAATAAGGGGATTTAGATAGAGAGATAGAGATAGAGACAATGAGGGAGAAATATGAAGTGTGTATTTGCATGAGTGAAAAACATATATGGAGATAGATATAGAAATGTATAAGTCGATAGAGAGGGAGGGAGAGGGAGGTATGGAAGTAGAGAGAGGAGAGAGAAGTAGAGAGATATAGAAAGAGGGAGTGATAGGGAGAGAGGGAGAGGGAGGGAGAGGGGGAGAGATAGGGATAGAAAGAGGGAGAGATAGGGATAGAAAGAAGGAGAGATAGAGATATAGATATAACTTGAGAAGGATAGAGGAGCTATGAGAGAAAGATTGAGAGGAAGAAATAGAGATATATAAAGGGAGGCAATGAGAGGGGCAGATGGAGAGAATGAATGTTAAATATATAGAGGAGGAAAGAGTGCGAGATAACTTGTGATAGAGACAAGTAATAAAGAGATTTAGAGAGAAATAGAGAGAGGGGGATAGATAGAGAGATAAAGATAGCGATAGGGAGGGAGAAACATGGAGTGTATATGTGTGTGTGAGAGAGATATAGAGATAGAGATAGAGAGGGATATATATAGGATTAGAGAGGGAGAGAGAGGGAGAGAAATATAGAGAGGATAGAGGTGAAATGGAGAGATATAGAAACATGAAGCAATAGGGAGAGAGGGAGAGATATAGATCTAGAAAGAGGGAGAGGTAAAGATATATATATAGTGGGAAAGATAGAGGAATAAGAGAGAGAGAAAGAGATGGAAGGAGAGAGGAAGAGAGAGAGGAAGAGAATGAGAGAGGGAGAGATTGAGGAACATAAAGATAGAGATAGGAAGTAATATAAAAAGAGAAGTAGAGATAGGGGGATACATTTAGAGAGATGGGAAGAGAAAGAGAGAGAGATGCTCTTTGTAGATCTATGTCTCCCTCTTTATCTCTATCTTTATCATTATCTCTCAATTCATCTCTTCCTCTCTCCCTTATTTCTCTGTATATTTTTATTCAATTCTCTCTTCCTCTCTCTCTCTCTATCTCTCTACCATACACTCTTTTGTTGTCCCTATTTATCTCCTCCCTCCCTCCCTCTCTCTTTTTATCTCTCAATCTCTCCATTTCTATATATCTTTGTCTCCTATCTCTTTATCTCTTTATCTCTTTATCTCACTCTCTCTATGTTACTTTGTATCTCTCTCTCTCTCTCTCTCTCTTTATCTTTTTTACTATATATTTTTCCCCCTATTTATACCTCTATATATCCACCTCTATCTCAATGCCTCTATCTCTCTTATTATCTCTCTATACCTCTTTGTCTCCCTCTCTATCTCTCTATTTATCTTTCTCTCTCTATATATTTTCTCTCTTCCCTCTTTTTGTATCTCCCTCTCCTCTATATCCATCCATTTCTATCTTTGCTCCTCTCTCCCGCTCTCTTTATCTCTCTTCCTTTCTTTCTATTTTTTCTCCCTTTGCCTCTTCATATCTTATCTCTATCTTCCTTAAGTGTACAATGGGTACACTAAAGAGGTTTGAAAGGCGAATTATCATATACTTAATCAAATAACATTATATCTTGAACATAAATTCTTAGGGACATGTGTTATCCTTGGATTGTTGGCATGAAGCGACTAATCAAAAGTTAGTCTCTCTCTCAATAACATTTAGTTTAAATTTTAAGTTTGAAATTTATTTTATTATATAAATTAGAATAAAAATTCAAAATATAATTATTCTATAATAATTAAAATTTTAGTAACATGAATAATTACAAATTAAATTAATTCTTATAACTTTTAATTATAATTTGTAATTTCATAAAAACTAAATAAATAAGAAAAATGAATTTCAAATCTAAATCTAAATTAAAAATTAAAATAGAATAAACTAAATGCAAAGTCAAAATATATCAAAATAAAAATATCAATAAAATAAATAATTAAAAAGAATTCAAATAATAGACTTATTAAATTTGTAAATAATTAAATAATAAAATTAAAATTTTAATAGAATATTGCCTAAAAAATATAATTAATATATTACAAGCAATATTAACATTAGTTGAAAGATAAACTCAATATTGAAAAATAGGATATTATTATAAAATTAAGTATAAATATAATTAAATTGTTAAATAAATTAAATTTAAAAAATTAAAAATAAACTATATTAAAATTGATAAAACTAAAGCTTTAAGTTTTATATAAAAAAATATTGAGTACGACTAAACTTAAAAGGTTAAAAAATAGAATGAAACTTATTAAAAAGATAAAAAGTGAATTCCTAATTTTAGATATCGATAATATTGAGTTTATTATATTTAATTTTAATATTGACTTTTATAACAACAAATTTTATATGATTTAATTTAAAATATGAAAAGTTATTTGTTTCATTGAATTTTGAATATAAAAAATGTTAATTAAAATGTTTAATATAAACATAAATGTACTAAAACCGATAATAATAAATGAAGACATTGGCAATCACAGAGATATAAGTCAAGCATAGTGAACACACCAAACTGTATGGAATCAACCTAGTTATTAGATAGTCAGGGGTCTCCTTATAAAGGATAAATATCCAAGTAGGAGGTGTTGAGGTGTTTCAACACCTCAATAGTCTAAAAACTAGCTAATGAAAATATCAGGAAAATATCAACCTACACAATAAATTCCTAAGTAGGCTTAGGTCAAGATATGTGTATGCAAACATTAATTACACCGACACCCCCCCTTAAGCATAAATTAGGTGGGCATGGATAAAATGGGTCCCAGATACAAGCCTAGTGAGGTACCCATGTACAATGCAATCTCTCTAAAAAAATAGAGTAAGATAGAAAACCTGGTGGGAAAAAAAAACTATCCTCCAAAACAAGAGAAGAAGTGGAGAAGACTAGAAAACCTCCCCAAGGATGATGATGATGCTGATATAGAATGCATGCCAAGAATAGCTCGTAGATGAATGTACTTGCTCTCAGTGAAGGGTTTGGTGAAGATGTTAGCAACCTGATCTGGAGACTGGCAAAATACTAAGTTGATGATCTTACCATGAATCAACTCTTGAATGTAATGCATATGAATCTCTATGTGTTTAGTTTGTTGATGATGAATCGAATTCCTACATATCTGAATAGTACTCTAGTTGTCACAATAGATGACTATAGGCTACCTCAAAGGAGTACCAAACTCAAAAAGAATTTCTTAAATCCATATAGCCTCAGTAGTTGAATTAAAAGCCCCCCTAAACTCTGCCTCTATGGATGATATAGCAATAACATTCTACTTCTTGCTAGACCAACTAATAGGATCTGAACCAAGTGAAAAGTTGTAACCTGAAGTGGACTTACGATGCTCAGTGTCACCAGCCCAATCTGAATCTGTATAACCAACCAAGTCAAGTGATGAACCAACTCTGTAGTGAATCCCAAACCCAAGAGTACCATGAAGATAGTGAAGAATCATCTTAGCTGCTTTCCAATGTAGCTCATGAGGTTTCTACATGAATCTCAAAACCATGCCTACAACATAGGCAATGTCTGGCTTGGTATGAGTCAAGTATATAAGACTACCAACAAGTTGTCACTAGAATGTAGCATCAACCAATGGTGTAGAATAGGAAGTCTCAAGCTTGACTCTAGAAAGAAAGGGAGTCAGAGATTTTTTGCAAGTAGTCATATGAAACTATGCAAGTAAATCGAGAGTATACTTGGGTTTTGCAAGAATAATCCTTGAAGCTAATTGTCAAATCTTGATTCCAAGGAAGTCTAGTGCAAGAAACCCTTGGAAGTCTGTCATGTCAATCTATCCTGAAGTGATGTCTTCATTGTTGCAATGGAAAATGAAGTATTCCCAATAATCAAAAGATCATCAACATATAAAACCAGTATCAAAAGTGAATCATCTAGCCGTAGTAGATACACATTAGGATCAAAATGACATCTAGTAAAACCTGAAGATAGGAGGTAAGAGTCCATCTTGGCATACTAAGCTCTATGAGCTTGTTTAAGGCCATAGAGAGATTTCTTAAGTCGACAAACTAAGGATGAATCCTGAATAAAACTTGGTGGTTGTTCCATGTAGATTTCCTCCTTAAGGTTTATGTGAAGAAAGACACTCTTCACATCCATCTAATGTGCATTCCATCCATGTCATGCGGCTATAGCAAGTGTGAGTCTAATGGAAGTCATCTTAGCATTTGGTGCAAAGGTTTTTGTATAGTTAATGCCCACAACTTGTGGAAAACCTTTGGCTACCAAACGTGCTTTGTACTTATGAACTGACTTGTCTATTGCAAATTTAGTTCGATATATCTACCTACATTGAACTATCTTCCTTCCCTTAGGAAGTGAAGTCAAATCCCAAGTGCGATTTCTAATCAAGGAATCATATGCCTCATCCATAGCAATATCCCACTTTGGTATGCCCGATGCCTCTTTGAATGTCTATGGATTGGAAACTAAAGCAAAGAATACATATGCCCCCCCTAAAAATCTACTTGAATCAGTCTATCATCTGCTAAATCCTATACCCCTGTATCTATCCTATGTATAGTGTAAGATGTAGGTGAGTTTGGTGCATATATATCAACTTCTAATGCAATTCTTGAACTAGATGAAGATGAACCTTCATCACTGTGAGAACTAGAAGAAGAAGAAGATACTACACTAGGAAATTGCTAAGAACGATCTAAATCATCAGTACTATAATCAGGATCTGGAGAGACCATAATATATTGAGAAGTGTCAAGTATAGTTTCAAGAGATGTTTCTTGAAAATTAACACTTCTCTCAATAAACAACTCATGTGTGGTAGGGTGGAGTAGGCGATAGCATTTTACACCATCTAGATATCCCACAAAGATGCAAGGTTTGGATTGAGGTTCCATAGCCTTTCATCATGCTTTTGGATTGTGAGCCATGGCATGTGAGCCAAAAACTCTGAAATGATCAATTGTTGGTTTCCATCCTTTCCAAGCTTCAAAGGGAGTGATGCCCTTTAAGGATTTATGTGGAACCCTATTCTATATGTAACATGCACAGTTGATTGCTTCTACCCAATATGATGGTGTGAGGCTCTTAGAGTGAATCATACAATTAGCCATCTCTTTTAAAGATCTATTTTTACATTCTGCAACACCATTTTGTTGTGGGGTATACAAAATTGTTCACTGTAGATCTATCCCATCTGATATACAAAACTGCTCAAAACTATTGTTGACATATTCTCTCCCATTATCTATTTGAAGAACCTTGATGCCTTTCCCTAATTGTTTTTTGACAAGAGCTTTGAAATCTTGAAAAGATTCAAACACTTTTGATTTTTGCCTAAGAAAGTAGACCCATGTAAAACGTGAGAAATCATAAATGAAGGTGAGAACATATCTAGCCTTTGTAAAGTATGGATGGGGAAAAGCCCCTGAAACATCACTATGAACAAGTTCTAAAACTTGTGTTTCCCTCCTTGATTTACCTTTGTCAAATGTTGCTTCTGGATGCTTTCCAAGTGCACAACCTTCACAAATACCTTTATAAAATTTAACCTTAGGTAATCCCTTAACCATATTCTTCTTCAACATAGTTGTTCAAGATAGTGGTAGTTAAGATAGCCAAACCGCTCATGCCATAGTTTACTAACTTCATCTGAATGAGTTAGTAGTGTTGTTGCAGAAATATCTGTGGAAAAATTTGAGAAGGCATATAATCTGGATTGGGGATTTGCCTCTCCTATTGCTACCAAATTGTTTCTTTATAATTCTCTTATCTCAACTGATTCTGGAGAGAACAGTACTCTCATTCCCTTCCCTAAATGAGTTATTTGATACACTAAAAGGAGATTAGTTGACAGTGAAGGTACACTTAGAACATTGGAAAATGCTCCTCCTTCAACTTCAACAGACCCTCTACCTTTTACCAATGCTAGAGTATCATCACCTAAGGAGAATGAAAAGACAACCTATGAAGAACCCATATGGTGTGAATCACCAAAGTCTAGAATACATGATGGAGATAAAGATGCTTTAGAAACTAAGGATTTTCCCTTTGATTTATCTTTGTCCTTAGTATTATCTCGATTTGATGAAGATTCCTTGATAGAATCAGGGAGCCCTTTATTATTCTTTTTGAGAATTTGTTGTAGAACTTCAATTTTTTTCTTCATGTAGTGTTGTTCATCATGTCCAAGATTTTTACAAAAGATGCATGCAACTCTCTTTTTACCTTGAGAGTCATTTTTGGATTTGTCAAGTTTGTTTTCTTTCTTAACTTCCTTGTCCTTTTTAGTATTCTTCTTCTCCCCTTTTGAAGTTTGTGGCATTTCATTCCCTGCAAGGACGGCTTGAGGTTTCGTAGACTTCAAATTACCCATTTGAATTAACTTTTCTTGCTCCCTTGTGAGGTTAGCAATGAAGCAATCAAGTGTGGGCATTGACCATGAGGCTCCAAGATCCCTTTTAGTAGAGTAGAAAGTTGATACAAACACAAAATATTCTAGAGCTAGCTTGGAAAGTACATAAAGGATTAATTGATCCTCTTTTTTATCAATTCCACAATCTTTTAAGTGCAACTTCAAGGATTTAAACTTAGTAAAAAGGTCTTGTAAAGTTGAAAAATTCCTAGGACTAAGACCTAAGAGTTTATTTTCCAACTCATGGCTTCTAAGTTCATCTATTTTCCCAAAAATTTTGTCAAGACCTTCCCAAACTTGGTTGGGTGTTTTCAAGTTCTCAACATGGAACAACAAATCAAGAGATAAATTTAAACATACGAAACCAAATGCTTGGTCACACTTATTAAAAAAAAATTCTTTGTATTTAGCTGCATTAGGCTCTTTCTCTATTCCCATAGTTACCCTATATAATCCTTTGTTCTTTAGTACAAGAATAACTTTCATCTTCCAATCATGATAATTGAAAGGTGTTAAGGGCACTATAATAACATTAGATTCCATATTGCTTTGACTAGGATAGTTGATTATAGAAATGCGGTTTAGAAGAAAGTAGAAATGCGTGTAGAAGTGAAAAATGACAACAAAACAAGCACTTCTCGAGGAAGTGTGAAAATGAACCACAAATAGGCACTTTATAGGATCAATGTTGGTAACTAACCCCAAAAAAAGACACAAATAGGCACTTTATAGGATGAGTGCGATTTTGTGCTCTTTGAAGTTGTGGCAAAAAAAAATGCCCTTTTGCAAAAAAACAAAACACAAATAAGAGTTACGCTGCAAAAGTTATTACACTTTGAAAATTTTTCCCTTTACAAAATTGAGCCTCCTTGCAAATAAATTTTTAGATAAAATTGCAATGCACCAAAAGAGTCACTATGAGGAAAAAAAATTAAAAATAGGGGAATTATTTCCATGCAAAAAATTGACACCCTGCATCCAAGAAACAAAGGACTATTCTCAGTAGAAAGGGATCCACTTCATGCTTTCCTCATTTACACCTATGATCTCAGCAGAAAAGGCATACGTTGAGCATCTCTCTGTGGTAGAAAAGGAATACTAACAGTGCCTTCAAGCCATCCTCCATGATGGGCAAGTGCGATCCACGTCACAGAAAACACCAAAGGGAAGACACGCTGCACGCCTTGTTAATGGAGTCTTTGCCAAAAAAAACTAGCAAAGAAGGAATGAACGCTTTGTTAATGGAGTCTTCACGTAGGGATTAGGGGTTGGATCCCACTCTCAACACCAAAGGTGAAGATCTATAGCAAAGAAAATACCTCCAATCTGATAAATTGCACCTTCCAGAAATCGCAGATACCAACAAACTAAGCACCCCAACCAGAGAACAAAGTGTGCCCACCAGATCCAAGCGCTGCAGCAACAAAGCGCACCAACCAGTAAACAAATTGGACCTACTCATTGAATAGAGGTCAGAACAAATCAAAATAAGTGGAGGCATGAATGAGAAGGTCATGAATTTATGGAAGCCATTAGAGAGATAAAGAGAATGCACATGGTATGGATGGCGTAGATTTTAGTTTGCTTGCAAGTCACAGGTTGTGAGGACTATCTGCATGCCTATCTCCCAATTTGCATGGGTGTGAGTCACCAAGCTACGACCTACATATCAGCATTTGAGGTTAAATCAACCAACAAAACTGAAACACCACACCAACATATGTGTCATGGCCTTAGCAAGTTAATGCCTACAGATGCCCCTCACCATAGCAAACATAGAGATATAAGTCAAGCACAATGTATGAGCTGCAACTTTTATCTTCTACAGGTCTGTGCTTGGAGGAGACTTATGCCTCCTCAAACCCTTGATGCGACCCACAAAAAAAATAGTGCAGACAAAAACTCATTAAGAAACCAGCAATCACAGAGATATAAATCAAGCACAGTGAACACACCAAGATGTATGCAATCAACCTAGTTATTAGATAGCCAAGGGTCTCCTTATGAAGGAGAAATATCCAAGTAAGAGGTGTTGAGGTGTTTCAACACCTCAACAATCTAAAAACTAGCTAATGAAAATATCAGGAAAATATCAACTTGCACAATAAATTCCTAAGTAGGCTTAGGTCAAGATATGTGTATGTAAGCATTAATTACACTGACAATAAATAAATAAACTCTAATAAATAATCAATTTAAAAAAGTGAAAGAAAAAAAAAAAGCTAGCAATTTTTTTAAAATAGTAGAAAAATGATGGTGAAGATTGATTCGATTGTCTTGCACGTCTTTAATGTGTTGCACACCATTGATGGCGAAGTCAATCTAAGTATGTTCAAATAGGGATGTAACTAGCAATTGCACCTTGGTGTGCAATGGGTATGTTGAAGAGGTGTGGGAGGTCAATTAGGGGAAAAATGGTTTTTTTTTGCATATATATTCATGTAGTACATGAGATCAATTGGTAGGTCATTTAGAAAATGATTTTGTTTATATATTATTATTACTACTACTATTATATAACTAATTTTATTTTATTTTATATTAAATAATAATATTATTATATTTATTTTTTAATTTTATGTATTAACTATTATATTCATGTAACGCCCCACCACAAAACCTTAGAGGACAACACACTAACACACATAGAACGAGAGAATTTTTTTTTAAAGTGCTATATTCACACAAATGAAAATGAAACATTAACACAAATCTAATCTAAGTCCTCTAAGGTCTATGACTATGCTACCTAATTCCCATAAGCTAAATGAGCAATAAATGAAAGTCATCACATTAATTAGATTCCATCTTCAATACAAAAGTCTGTTTAACCACCACATTTACAAGATCAATTACTATGAGGTAACCATTACATGATCAATAATATAATAACATTAAAGATCATAAATTTGTCAACAACATTCATTACATTCACCATTACAATAGAGAGTTTACATATAGTTACAATAAATTACATCATTACATTTATACATCAGAATGACAATGTCTCCTCATAAACATGCGAGGAGAGTACATCAGGAGAATAATACATGATACAATTGAACTATAGAACAATACAAATACATGCAGATACTCCACATGAACTGGGACATTGCAGAAGTATTCAAAAAATGAGCAATCACCATGAACACAAACAAGTGAGGGAACCTAATGGAGTGCATAGCACGTTCCACCCAACCATATGGAACCCTAAGGTCCACCCCCCATGCTAGGAGATAGCATTAAGGTCCCACCAAAAAATCCAAGAGATAGATGATGACACTGTAAGGAATAACATAACTACAATGTACAAACATGGTACAACAACACATGACATTAACTCCACTTCTGAAGGCTCACAACACCAAGGGAAACAAAATACAAGGGAATACTAAGTTGTCGTAGGAGTGTGATCACATAGGTTGTGATGGGTTACCCTGGCGTAACCTTCTTAGGCTACTAGACTACCTGACCACCTCTATTGGCCATTGGACCCCCATGCATGGTATGTGGGATTAACATACCTTCCAGTCGGACCAGGTAGTCGATCTTTCTATTCCAGGCCTTCCCACTCATCCCAAGCCTACACGAGAACTTGAGCCACGAGTGAGGCTACATTATCTAAGTTAAAGTGAGATACTACCCAAACCCCCTAATTAATTTTAGATTATGACTTGATAAAACTCACAATGGGTTACCCTGGACCTACCACTTTGTGCGTCAGACCCCCATTGAGAGCCACTCCCTTACTGACAACTAGGAAACCCAATGAAATCAAAAGAGCAAGACCAACTCTACAATTTTTGGCCAAACTGGACACTTAAATAATTTTCTGATTTTCTCTTCTGTGGAAGGTTATTTTCTGGTTTGCATGTCAGATCTTGGTTTCTAACATGGTATGAGAGCCTTAATTTTGCAACCCCTTCTCAATATTTTGGAGAATTTGAATGAAGAGCATGTTCGAGGTTCCTCAAGGGTTTCATTCCTTGAGCATATTTATGGAGCATCTTGGATTAGATCGGGGATTTCCATTGGATTTAGAGCACTTGAAAAGGTTAGAAATGGCTTTTATTTCATTCATTTTGGTCATCGTTGAAGGAATCTATGAGGGTTTCAAGCTCGGTGGTTTTTCTGAGAGATCTGGGGGTTGCCTAATTTTTGGAGCACTTTGGGGCAAAACGGACCTTGCCGTTGGATTTGCAGCGCCCAAAAACCCCTATTTTCATATTAAATTTGTCCATTTTGGACATAGTCGACTAGGGAGGCAAAAAAAATTGTCTGAGAGTCGTACGGCCCCCAAGCACGTTTCACGAGGTTCAAATTTCAAATATATATATATATATATTAATAAATCAAAAAATTTGGAGGAAATATTGTGCCTCCAATTCAAAATGCACCTGCACCATTCTACGGCCTGGCGACCACCCGTGGCCCACCCGCTCATGCGGCGCCACCGGTTCACCGCCGGTCCTTTCCTTTCATCCCCGGGAGCTTTGGCGCTGGTTCTATCGGCGTCCAGGCGCTAGAATCTCATCCACCATTGGACCCTCAATGCTCGCCCCAGTCATATCAATGACCATGGGCTTTGGCCCTAACCTTGCTGCTAGTCCCTAGTCCTACATGTGACCAAGGGCCAATTTTTTTTTAGCCCCTAAGGGCTGCAAAATGGCTTATTGCGCCTCTTCAGAGGACTTTCACGGAATCGGCCATAACTTTTGCATACGGTGTTGTTTTTTGGCAAATGAAATATCGTCGGAAAGCTAGTTCCGAGCTCTATGTAATGGTCTAAGTTTTATGTTTTTTTTTTCTTTTTTGATTTATTTTTCAGCCTCGGAATTTGGATGTTGTTTTCACTCCGGGAGACATCTTTTGATTCGCTTATCCATTTTTTTCCATTCTTGCGTCATTGGAAAGCTGGTTTAGTGCTCAACACAGATATGAGGTCTATTTTTATTTTTTGTTTATGCATTTTTTCATTCTCTCCTTTTACAATCGTTGGGTTATTGTAATAAATGAACTAAGATAAAGTTCCATCAGGGGGTTTCTTGCATAATAATCTAATTAGAGTGTGCATGCAATTTGATGTCCATCTTCATCTTGTTTTGATGATAACTCACATGGTTTATATCTAGTTTCTTAGTTTCTTTTGGCCACATCTTGTCTTGCTTGACACATATTATATTCACATCGGTTCACACTTTAGATTGAGAGTTTATGGTTATTGATCCACGTTAGTTCAAATCCTTCTTAGTTTGAGGGCCATGTTTTTATGGTTAAAGTTCCAAAGTCTTTATGGTACTTGTTCCTATGGAAGATTTTTAGTCACAGTTTGGCATAAGCATCGAGATACACAGTTTCTAGATTCTGTCATCATTTCATCTACTGTTGCTTCACAGATTCCAGGGTTGTTCCAGTTTGTGAGTTTTCTGGTGTTCTGTGGCATCGGGTCTACTATTGCATTATTATGATTCCACTTTGGTTTCTTATAGATATAAGTATCTTTCCTTGCTTGTCAGATTTTGGTTCCATTGTTACTCCATAGTGTTCTTCCAGTGCTTCTTTGCATTAGTCATCTCATTGTAGGGGGGTTTCGTCCCACTGGGCTTTCCTTCTCTACCTCATTATTGCATTTTTACATGGATACCTGATCAAGCCTTGTTGCCGGGACCCATTCATGCTTTCTTGCATTCATCTTAGTTTTAGGTGCATGCTTTTTAAGTCTCCCTAATTTGCACTTATGGGGGGTGTTAGTGTAATTAATATTTAATTACACCTGCATAACTTTACTTAGGTAATATTTTAATTCCTAGGTTAATTATTCTCATCCTTATCTTGTTGAGCTATCTTACTGCTCAAGATAAGATTAGGGTTATGCATACTTTGCTTTTATAAAACAAATTGAATCTCATGTAATTATGAATTCATGAATAATAATATTATGCACATCTCTTGCAAAGCTCTTGCTTTTTCTGATTTTCTCTTCTGTGGAAGGTTATTTTTCTGGTTTGCATGTTAGATCTTGGTTTCTAACAGTATCACATGATTTGAGTTAATCCTCACTTATGGTTTCATCTCATGTTTCTTTATCCTTTATCAAGGATAATTTATTAAATATTGTAATCAATATTTATTATTGTATCAATAAAATTATCAAGGATTAATAATAAATTATTTTTTCTCACCTCTTTGATAAGGTGATTTGGCTGCAACTAATTTAGGAGCTATGGGGTTCAAGAACCAACTCCAACATAAAAGCTATGTACCATATGTGGGGTTTTGCTACATAGATGGAAAAATAAGAAATAAAAAAATGTAAGTTAATTCTTGGTGCTATAATGATGTATCTTGTGATTCATAGAATGGTTAGATGATGTTGGTAATGTTACTATTTGTACTTAGTAACCCTATGTGGGAAAGCTAATTGTTGTAGTTTCTTATGCATGTTTTTTTCCATAGAGAAAAGGTAGTACTATACCTATGCCTCATGGTGTGCATAGAATTATGATTTTTGCGAGATGATTTATGGAGGTCTTTTCATTATGTAATTAATCAAATTTATTTACCAAATTACTAATTTTTACATGGGTACCAATCTTGCATTGAATGAAAAAATATAAAATAGTGAGGTCGTAAATTGTCCCTCCTTTTTCTTAGAGGAAATTTCAAGTAGATTTCCTTACTCAAGAATGTTCAAATATAATTATGTCATATTGCTATAGATAAATTAAATTTAATAATAGAGTTCTTTTATATATTTTTGATTAAATTAAAATTGGAAGGGCTAGTACCCATTAAAACGACCATTAAGGTCAACAAGGGCTCATGAGAAGTGAAACGCCTAGAAAACTAAAATAGTCCAACCAACCTAAAAAACAAAGACATCACACAGAAAAAAGACAACAATGGACCAAAAAATAGCGATTGGTCTCCTAGCCATTTGAGACCACTCATTGCCTTCTACTCCAAAGCTAAGAAGTGGAGCTTCTCCTCAAAAGATAGGGGGCCCTTCTAAATATCATGATTATCCACCATAGTGTCCAAAGTAAAGTTGACTACCAACTTTCCTTTCTTCTGCATGTGACTATCATCAAGACCTCCCTCAACCACCCAATTACCATGACTTTTTCTTATCTCTTGTTGAAAGACCTGGATGGTTAGAGTGGTGTTCTTCACAGTATCCTTGTTGTAATTAGTAGTGACTTGGAGACATTAAATTGGTTTTTCTTGCTTCCTATAAATAAAATCAATCTCCATTTATAAGTTATTTCTATCATCCTCCATTCCCACAAGAGTTCTAAGCCCTTCCACCTCTTTATCCCAATTGGCCCAATGCTCAAATGACTTAGCCAAGGAGGCAATCATATCCCAATGGCCACTATCCTCCACCTCACCTAGCGACAGGACCTGTTGTTGCAACACCTTATTTTTCAAGACCTAGATTCTTTCTGTTGATGGTGTTTTTATGCACTTCTCAACACAGGCAGTGCATAGGCGCACTACCTCTCTTGAAAAACAATCTCCCACAATCAAATTGCAGAACACTATCCCAAGGTCTCTCGGATGTCAAGTCATGACAGTGCTTAGATACCTCAGTAGTATGATGTGATTTGCTGGAATCACAAGGCGGTCTTACAGAAAATACAAAGTGTGGATACAAAGCATGGAAGTTGTATCTAGAAATGGAGTTCTTGGGATAAAAGCTATTATGAGTTGGCTGTAGGTTCAAACAGCAATCTTGAACTCCATTTAGTGGTTGGATTTGGCTTTACAACATGCAATGAACCTTAGCATAGGTCAGTTACTAAAAAAAAAGAAAAAAGGGTGAAGGAGAGGAAAAGTTCCTAAGTCTAAAGCTTGCTATGAATAGTGACAATGGAGTTCCTACAATGGACAATTTCTTAAAACAATATCCCACTTAACTAGGGATTTCACAGTATCATGGAAATTGTGCTATCTTCTAAGGGCTATAGATATTTCATCCTTCATCCACCACATACATGCATGAATCAAAGATAAATGTTTGGGGCAGCTTCAAATCAAGTCCAGGCTAACTTTGCACAGCTATCTACCTTCAACAAACAACAAAAAGTATGGACTAAGGGATCATCAACAAGGCAAGAATTTGTACAATCACCCAACAACATTCCTAAGATTTATCCAAAGAAAGTAAACAACTAACTAAACAGCAATAAGATCTAAGCTAAACATGTGAAATTGGAGAATGAATCAAATATCATGAGAGAAATCAAGAAAACACACTAAGTCAATGTCTTTTCTTATAAATTTCTGCAGCATGCCTTTACAACAACTCAACTCTCTCTTTTACAAATGAGAGGAGTGGCCTATTTATAGTTTCCAAAAAGTTAAATGAATGGCCAAGATTCATTCTCATTATGTGGCCCAGATTCATTACAAAATAGGGTTTCACCTACCCCCAAATAGATCTCAATTTAAAATTACATTTCTGTCTCTTCCCTATTTTGTCCTCTTGTGGATGACACTATAGCTCTTTCGTCATGTAACTGATTGTTGTTTCCTTTGCTGTAGTTACTCTTCAGGAAGGTCTTCTTCTTTGGCTGGGCTGCCCTCTTGCTCCTCGGAAGCTATGTGCTCCATGTACTTGAGGATGACGGCCTAGAGCTTGTCGATTTCAAGGATTTCAAATCGTAATGCCTGGTAGCTCCATTCCTTAGCGTTCTCTTCTAGCCTTTTCCAATCTTTGTCATACTTCGAGCCTTGGTCCCTGAATAGCTCTGATCGGTCGAAGGAGCGGGCAGCAAAACTTAGGAACTCCGTTGTGATTTCTCCGGCTGTCACATCCTTCATCTTCTCCTAGAAGTATGGCTTGACCTTCTCTATATCCATTTGCATGGCGGGCATATCATAGCTCGTCATTATCTTGAGATATTCGGTGCATTCTGCCTGGATTTCCTTGATCCATTCAATATCTAGATCCACTTTGTTCAGGATTTGCTCTAACCTCTCCTTCCGGTTGTCGAGGTCTCTGCGCCACACATCCACTAGCCAGTGATCTTCTTTCTTCAGCTCTAGCTTCTCTTCCCACGTGTCCTCAAGCATCTGAAGGATGGCTTCAATTCTCGGGAAGGTGGAGTCGTAGGTGGCGGAGAAATTGGTGCAGAGCCTCCTTATGCTTTCCAGGGACTGGATCAGGTCCAAGAACTTGTTGGCTGTCCGCACAGCCCTGCTGATTCCCATGTTTCTGACAAATGTGACTTGCCGGAACCAATCCTCAGTGGTTTTCTCCAAGTTCTTCCTTCTCTCCATTTTGTCAATCTATTCTTTGGAAAGTAATTATGGTGTGGCTGCGGAGGTGGTGGGCAGGTCGTCCACTGAGGACCATTGCTGTATGTAGTCTATTAGGGCAGCAACCTGCATTTTAAGTTCATCCTTGGAGACTTTGTCCTGCTTTATTAGGTGCACCACCGTGGCCACCGACTCCTCGAGGTGCTCGACCTTTTGCTCTCTAGCTCACCCCTACCTGGCCAATAGTTGGCGTTGCAATTTGTGTCACCCGGGAACCGGAAGCATCCATGGTTATCTTGGATCAGACCTTGGGCTTCTTCTCTTTCTTTGTCGTGGTCAGGGATCAAGCCAAGATGGCCTCCAATCTCGCCCTTGGGTCCTTCAGCACAGGGGTTGTCTTCTCCAATTGCCTTTCCAACCATTCAGGCACGACAGACTTATCCTTGGGTGAATCACGACTGCCCTCACCCTTCTCAGTCAGAGGCAAGACCTCCGTCTCCTTTTCCTTATGGGGTTCTTCTTTCTCTGGGGCAGCATCCTCCTCTTCGTTGGAGTCGTGAATGAATATAAGGCGCTTGACAGGCAACCCGGCTGATGGTTGCCGGATGGGGCTTTCTTCTTTCACTGCTTCTTCCTTCTTCTCCTCAATGGCCTCGGCCTCAGGGCTCTTGGTAACATAGGTTTCAACCTCCGTCAAATATTTTATTGGCTGCTCTTCTAGCGGCTGCCCTTCTCTATCATGTGGTGACTTTTCTGCTCCCTCCCCAAGATCCTTTAGTTGCTGCGCCAACTCCTCCTCAAGGTCCTCATCGAACGTTTGGATGATTTCCTTAGCATCTGAGCCACCCTCTTCGTCTCCACTCTCGGAAGAGCCCGTCTCCTCTTCCTCATAGACCACCCTGTCAATGGTTCGGTGCTCGTACTCAAGGTGCTCGTGGTACTCATTAGCCTCCTCCTTGACAGACTTCAAGGCTTCCTGTTCTTGCTCCTCCAACTCCTCCGAAATTTGCATTGTGGCTTCCATAGCTAGCGGCCCGGTTGGCGGTTGTGAAGGCTGAGCAGTCGCGAGGGCTTGGGTGAGAGCCGCTTGGAGAGCTGGATCCATTAAGATTTGTGAGAGCTTAGGGGGAAGGTTTTGAATGTGCCTTGTAAGATCCTCGGGCATAGTGGCAAGGGGAGCAGGTGATGTTATTATTGCCAGAGGGAGTGAGGTTATTGGCGACATGGCAGCAGAAGAGGAAGGGGGAGTGGTCATGCCAAAGGAGGAGTCAACGTTAATTATTGACTCAGCCAGGGGTGAAGGAGCAAGATGGACAGAAATTTCCACCACCGGCAGGGAAGCGGCAATTGCAGCAAGAGAGGTGGGCGGTGCCACATGAGGGGTAGGGAGAGGAAAGGGAGGCTGCAATTCTGTAGTAGCCACTGTCTGCTTGAGCCTTTTGGGAGATGAGTCTCCCGTTTCTTTCTTTGCTTGCTCCTTGGGATCCACAAACTGCGCGGTTTCTGTTCCCTTTCTCTTCTGGGACCTGGTGACCGGAGGAGACTTGGAGGTCTCACCAGTTGATGTGGCGGCAGCAACGTCCTCTGAGGCACTTGGCTCGCTCTTGAGCCCTTCATAGGTTAGGACTACCCCCTATCATTTCAGATGCACCACTTGTCCATCGATCCACTCCCTAGTGCGAGCTATGATTGGCTGGGTGATTGTGTCCAAGTCATTGACCTCTTGTTCATCCCAATCAATTGATGGTATTGGTAGGTTGGCAACTACAGGGTACCTTGGGTGCATAATGGTGGACTCATCTTCTTCGACCTAGTCCGGTACCGGGAATGGTTGCACCCTTCTCAGGAACTGTACTGTCATGCACATGTAATTCCTAGCGCGAACCTCCTTGTCATCCTTGCAGTCACCCCAGAAATCTTCAATGTAGTATTGGTGGGCTTATGCTAGCCCTAGTGCCTTCCTTACATGGCCATGCAGATCCATCCACGGGCAGGCAGTGTACCAGTCAAAATTGTAATCCTTGAGCTCCTTCTCAGAATTACTGGTGCATTGAGAAGTTTGTAATCGGTACAGGCCCTGGCCAAGGGTCATGGGATAGGGGATCCCTGCTACGTGCTTGTTGCCGAAGATTGCCTGGATGTGTTGGAGTTGTCGAGAAAGCTCTAGGAGGATGATCCTATCATTTGGATACTGTGGCAATCTATTCGGTTGCTCTATAAAACCCTGGGCCCGGATGTAGGTGAACTTGGGGAACTAGATGAACAGAAAGGCATATTCCTTTAAGAGCACCTTGGCGCTGTGAGAGACCCTCCTCTCGAAGTCCCCGGCGATCAATCTAATGATGTGGCCAGTGAAGGCATCATTAACCCGGCAGTACTCCCTCTTAAAGTTGCGGTATTGGAGCTGTGGGTACCTGTCATAGGCTTTAAGCCCTCGCTTCTGCCCCTATTCGAGCGCTACAAACAGCCTGCTATATTGCCTTCGATCTACCAGGGAGTAGACGAGGTAGGAGGTCATGTAAAATTTGGAAGTCTTCTTTATGTTGATGAACTGCTCATGGAAGCAGTCGCTAATGATGCCTCCCCAGTAGAAAGAGACCTTGGTCGTGGCATCCTCATTTCCCCGTAGGATCTGCTCAATGTAGTATGTCATCCATTCCTAGAAGAAGGCAGCCGTTGGAAGACCCCTGACCCTGCTCAACAAAGTTACCAAGTCATGGTAATCCTCGTGGAAATCGCTACAGAAGAGTTCTTGGGGAACCTTCGCAGCGCTGCCCCATTTTTTCTTAAGCCAATAGAGGTTGATTGACTTCTTGCATCCTCCCGGATTGGCATCCCACGCCACTTGGCATTCGTCTAGTGTGGGGACCTCCATCTGTTGGAACGTGGGGATGTGGAATGTCTTGGTGATCCCTTCTGGCGACATGTTTGCAAGGATGTTCCCTTCCTTGTCCATAATTGTTCTGGTGTCTGTTTGATAGGCTTCTCGACAAGCCATCACTAATTCGGGCGCCACAAGTGAGGGAGGGAAACTGACGGCCTTGGAAATTCCACTCTGTAGTATTAATCTGGTGTTCTTTGCGGTCGGGTTGACTTTGGCCCTTTGAGTGAATTCATCAATATTCACTTGGCCAATATTAGTATCTGAAATCTCCTTCCAGTCGGTTGTGACCTTTGAGTGGAGCGGCTCACCCTAGAACTGAAACTTCATTTGATCCTTGTCTTCTTTTCTTTGAGGGGTCCTCCCTAATTTCTTGCCCTTGTCCTTTTCGGCGGAGGCCCCTAAAGTTCCTGCAGCCGATTCCATATATTCTGCAAGCAAGGGAAAAGTCAGCACAATAAAATATCAAAAGCGTTCATGTTAGTCCATATTTCAAAATAACATCTAAATAATCAATCAAGTATATCATAAATCTTATCTCTAAATGTTATTGATCTTCGTTTCAGGGCATTTGGACAATCCGGGCCCGGAGGGCTAGACTTCCCTAGCAGGAATGTTGTCTGGAAGGGAAAACACAGCCGAAAACTCTCGCAGACCCTTCTTGGCCAAATTTTAATGTTTTAGGAGGCCCATGACGGAGAAGAGCAAAATTTAGGATGTGGGTCGAGGTTGGATTCCGGATTTAGGTCTGATAGGATCGATCTAGGAAGACTCAGAGGTTTTAAGCCGGGAAGCTGTCAGGAGATGGCTGTTGGTGACGGCAGACAACAGGCAAAAATCTGGTGGCAGAAGTCCGAGGGCCAGGGTCCGGGGGGGCAAAGGACGGCCGATAGATGTTTACCGTTCAGGCTTGGCGGCCTTCGGTGTGGCGGGGCCCAGCGGCCGGGAAGACGCAACGAGCCGGCCGTTGTGAGATTTTCGCGTTGATTTAAACGGCGGTGGCAAGGAGCGGCCCGTGACCCGGAGGGCAGGAAGCCGACAGACGTCCGCTGTCAGGGGCAGTGAAACCATCATGGAATTCCAGGAACGGAACTCCGGACGCCGCCTTAAGGTCCTGTACACGTGAGGAGTCTCAGCAGGAACACACGGCAGGTTGATGTTCGGGGTCCGACGACCGGGCGGACGCCGCGAAGATTCCATCGGCAGGGGATGAACGGACTTTCGAGGATGGAACTCCGGAAGCCAGGGCCCGGGGACGCGAAAGTCTTGGGCGTGGAAAACAAGCCCACGGCGGAGAGGATGGCGGGGTCTGGGGATCGGGCGGTAGGGTGATCTTCGCCAAAAAGACTTCGTCGTTTGGAACGACGGAAAACAAGGCACGGAGGCCCAATGTTCAGGACCCGAAGGCGAAAAAGATGGATTGATTTTCAATTGCTAGATGCCTAATAAGTCGAAGCATCAGTGGAGCCCGGAGGGCGGGACGCCGGGTGACATTCGTCGTTCGAAGAAGGCAAACCTCCGGCGGAACTCCGAAAATGGAACTCCAGGGTTCCGGGCCCGGGGCGATCAAAGGACGTGCATTAGGTTACAAGCCCCCACTGCGGAGCAGAGACCGGGATCCGAAAGCCAGGGAGGCAAGGCGGCTCGGCAGTTCAAGCGTGGCGGAAGACAAACGGAGGCCCAGGCAGGGAAACCTGACAAACCGGGCCCGAAGAGCAGGATTGCCTTCGAAGGGTGTTTTGGAGTCTTGAGTTTCGACGGCGAAGGCAGGCTTCGGGCCTGGGAAGGACATTTTCCCTGTGCGAAGAACAACCGCGGTAGGGAGAAGTCCCAAATCGACGAGGAGGGCAATTAACAAGGCCTGCTTGGTTTTCCGCCATATGGGTTTGGCGCCCAATCTAGTTTCCTACCGTATTATCCCCCCTCATCAATTTTTTCATTTATTTTAATTATTGAAAATCATGAAAAAGATGAACGGGAGGGTAACCAATTGCCTACCTCGCACACGCGGAGCAGGGAGATGTGGGATCTACCGGGAGTCGATGAAGTGATGTTGACAGTGATGATCGCGACGCTTGTCAAAGGCTATGGGCTCAAGATTATCACTTCTCAATTGGCTCCAATCTTGCTTGTGAAAAAGACTTTGGTGGATTGGGCATTTTATACCCCAACCGCCATGAATGCCTATAATTAATGCACGTACGGCCGCGGGAAAAGTTTGTGAGATTTGAATTTAGGTCAGCGGCGGCAGCGGAGACTCCGGGACCCGGTGGCTGGGAGGATGCGAGGTGACGGCCGCCGTTTGATTTTCGCGTTGATCGGGTGATGGCGGCGGCGAGAGGTTCGTGGCCCGGAGTTCGGGGAGCCGGCAGGATTCCGCTGTGTAAAGATTTTCGTGTTGGCGGCGATGGCGAGGAGCATCTTGGGGCCCGAAGGGCGGGAAGCCGGAAGGGATCCGCCGTCCTGGACGGCGGAACCGTCACGGAATTCTGGGAACAGAACTCCGGACGGTCGGGCCTGGAAAGGTCACACGACAGTCAGTGGGCGAGACAAGACCACAGACGGCGAAGACGACGGTGGGACCCGAGGGGCAGGTCGCCGCAGGAGGTTCACCGTTCGACGACAAAACCAAGAAGGAAGTCCGGTAGTGGACTTCCGGGGTCCGGGGCCTGGAGGGGTAGGCGCAGCCCCAAAAATTTTGCAACAAGTTTCAGACGGCGAGCGGCAGGGCGAACCCCGAGGTCCGGAAAGATGCTCAGCAAACGCCGTGAGTGGCAGCATTTCCAGAGGGGAAACCCGAAAGGGGAACCCTGGACGCCCGGGCCCGGAGCTGTTTCAGGGCCAAAATGCCAAAGGGATTCCCCGAGGTCCTGGAAGGCAACAAAACCAAAAGCGGAGGCATGATCGATTTATGATGGAACTTTGGAGCAACATCGACTATGCAGAACATCAAAAAAAGAGGGGCATGCAAAATGAGGCAGCCCCAAAAGACCCGACAAGGCGAAAGAAAAGAGGGTCCCCGTTCCAAACAGGGTGTGTGTGCTAAGGTCACAACACTTTCCTTATTAGTAACAAGATGACCTAGAAGCCACTTGAGGATGTCATTTTGGATGTTAAAAATCTCTAATATTTCATTAATTTTATAGGATCACTAGAGACACAATTACCAAAACCTGCCTTGGGTTCGACATCGGTCCCATCCAAATTGATGCAAAAATTAGGAGAATTTTGAAGGCTAGGGTTAATGACAAGAGGGGTATAGGGGACATCAGAACCCTCTACATGAATAGTGGAGTGCATGGGAGAATTGGTAGGAGTAGGATTCCATGACTTGTCATCCAAGTTATCTAAATTATTGGATCTAGTAGTAGAAATAGGAGTAGGCTTCAATAGGGGAAAAATATTAATGGGGTTGGGAGGGGTTTCCATATTGGCAGGGGTTTTACCATAAGCACGAGTGACATGATGAGTAGTGGGTGGGGTTTCATCTAGGGTGAAAGAGGGACTAGGATCCATAGGGGGCTCGGTGGGGTCACAGATGACCAAGGTCTTCTTTTTAATAATGGTCAGGAAGGGTAATAAAGTGGCTTGGTAATGGAAGAGTCAAAAATTTAAATCCTGGTGAATAGGGAGACTCTTACTTTTACCTTGGACATTTTTAATAGATTGCTGAGGAGAGGAAAAAATCCAAAAGAAAAAGTTCATCTTTAAATTATAATGGAGATGGTTAAGCATAGGAAACAAATGGGCCTAAAAATGATAAAAGCAACCCTCGAGCATAACATACCTTATTAGAACTTCCACAATCTTACTCCAAAACCTAAGGAGGTTGGCCCTATTAAGTCCATTTTGGAGTCTATTCACTTTTTCTCCCTCTTTAAAAAATGCTCCATATCTTTTTGATAGTGACGCTTAGGCTTACAGGGAATAAAAGAACCCTCCATTGGAAGCCCGACCACCTCACCATTCAACTCAATAGTCACCATGAAAGAGAACCTACCAATGGTTATAGTGCCATTTGTCTAAGAGGTAGAAAACTCCATAGAAAGCTTGGGTTCATGCCCCTTCATGCTTCCATAAACAAGGCGATCTTTCTCCATTGAATGATAGGCCAAACCTCCCTATCCTACTTCCACATCTCATAATTAGCATGTTCATCCTGGACTAGCTCACCCCCCATGGAAAAATTTGTAGATAGCAAAACAAAGAAATGAAGTCTATAGAAATGATGAGAAGAATACCAAAGCCACAATTAAGTAGGCTTACGAAAAGACTGCTTAAAGGGATTAATTTTCCATAAGTGCAAATCATGGACATTTTCTAAGGGAGCTAATAGTAGATCCAACTCTATCTCATTTTGATGGTACTTTGGCATCATGATACATTAATTCACATACATGCCCTAGGATGTGAGAAATATTATCCCAGATAACTAAATTAGGGGTGAAGGCACCAAGGTCAGCAAGCGCATCTACAACTTTGTTTCCATTTCTAAACATGTGAATAGATTTAGTAATTTCCAAGGGTAATCATGAGATTACGAGCTGACAACATGGGGTCCCAGAGTGACCAAGAAGGATTAGCCTTCCCCATCAACAAGGGAATAGTGTTTCTTGAAGCACCCTCAATGACCATGTTGGATAACCCTGCATGCATGACAATTTGAATGCCATGAATAGTCATTGCCACCTCAGTAAAGCTAGAAGATTACACACCAAGGTTCACCACATAAGCCAAAATCATTTTACCATTATGATCATGAATGACCTCACCCCCACCAGCCCAACTTTGGTTAGGTTTGCGAGTTCTTGTATATATTACAAAGCCTTAGAATAACTAAATATGTCATGACTTGATGACTTCTACTATAAACTAGTGAACCTATATCTATATATATTTTTGCATGTAATTAAGGTTAATCATTGATCCAATTTCTTATAGGATATGTGTACCTTTCTATAGGGAAGTAGTTGATTTAATTTCATGTTTATAATGATATGGCATGGGTGTGAGAGGCCTAGCTTAATTGGCTAAAGAATCCTATTGCAAGCAAGAGACATGAGGTCTAGTCTCTGTCTATCCTCGTGGTACCAGAGGGAGTGTCGTGCCAACATCACCAGTTATGTGAAAATTTTTCATCAGGTGCACTACAGTTTAAAGGGGTCTCTACCTGATTCTTACAATCTAAAAAAAAAGATGTGGGATGCATCTTTTTTCTAAATCTAGGATAGTATTGATGATTAATTGATGTTATGACATTATACAATATTACAAAAAATTCATAATGCTCTTCTCATTAATTTACAACAAATATTTTTTAAATGCAATGGGTTATTGAAGAAGGTTCATTCTTATATTAGTTTTGGTCACTTTAGTCTTGCATATATGTATGTCTAGTTCCTTTAATCATATTAATTCAAATATCTATCTTCTTTTGAAGTTTTGACTTTGTTGCCTAGTTATATAGGCACTAGTCTCAACTAATTGAATAATGTGCTTTTCTATTTAAATTATATCTTAAATATTTATTTCTTGGTAATCTAGTATTAGATTAGTTTTTAGAATGTGTGTACCTCTATACTATAACTATTACTAGATGTTATGTAAATGTGAGAATGATAAGTTTTAAGAGAATTGTACTAGTGTTTTCATATTGCACATGTGTGTGCAAAGTTTAAGTAGAATTTTTAAAGGGAATATACATTTATTTCACATATTTCATTACATTTGTAAACTTTCTTTGATCTACCTAATTGAGGTCATCCCAATTTATCTTTAGAAATTGATCTATAATGAGTTTTGCGACAATCAGTTGAACTTTATTTATATATTGTTTATGGTTATTATAGACTTGCATGTGTGGTTTTCTATTTCTCTTTAATTAATTTATCAATTAACTATATGATCACCCTCCATGATCTAGTAGAGGAAAAATTTTATAAGGACTATCATTCTCTATTATTTCATTTCTAACTTTTTACTATCTAACCAAAATTTATATCTCATTCACAATAAATGACATTTTCTTGAATCTAAGATTTGAATCTATTTTCTAAGATTGTGAATATAATCTTGATTCACCAATAATTTGTGCAAATTTTATCTAAATTTCTCTCTTTAATACATCTCCCTTGAATATAATTGGTTAAATCAATGTTAACTCAAATTTTTAATTTTTCAAATTAAAATGAATGCAAATTTATTATTTTAAAATTTACCGACGATTGTCAATTCTAACTTCTTTCTTAGAAATAATTTCACTCTAAACTTCCTAGTGGTGATTGAAGCATCTTCAAACCCTACCCCATAGGATATCTTTTATACAAGAAAAATTAAACCATAAAGCATACTTTTTTATTATGTCCTACTACTTGGAAATTAGTCATGCATTATATTTATGCTAGCCTTGGCTTTACACTCTCTCGAAAGGTGTCCTACTTAGATTTAATATTTTGAACAATACATTCCTTAAGCTTGTCAAGATATTATCCTTAAGCATACTTTGAGATTAATATATTGTCTCTTCTAACTTCACCTAAACGTTGATTAGTTCAAAAAATTTGAGAGGTAAAAAGGGGAAGATTGAAACCTATTCAGCTAAACATGAAAGCTTTTAATTCCACCAATAACCTCATTAATATGGAAAGGTTGTAAATTATGATATTGCTATCAGGATTCAACCATGTAGTTTTGCAAGTCAAACTCATTGACCCATGTTTCATGAGTGGTGGTTCACAAGAACCCATCTCTCATGATAGTGAATGGTCCACTTAGCACTCATTGCATCTAGGTGAAGCACTGGGCCTTCCCGAGAGGTCACCATCCCAGTACTACTCCAGTTCAAGTGTGCTTAACCAAAAAAATTTCCCCAAGGTTAAGCCCACTTACCTTCCAACCCCATTTGCAAAAACTTCAGCAAGTGTTGTGCCTTATAAACTATTCATTATAGAGCCCCTTTACCTCACCAATTGATAAGTAGGAGGTGTTTTTAACAACGTGTCAAATTATGATACTACTATTAGGATTCAACCGTGTAGTTTTACGAGTCAAACTCATTGACCCATGTTTCATCAGTAGTGGTTCACAAGAACCCATCTCTCATGATAGTGAATGGTTCACTTAGCACTCATTGCATCTAGATGATGCTCACAGAGGTGAAGCACCAGGCCTTCTCAAGAGGTCTCCCATCCAAGTACTACTTCAACTCAAACATGTTTAACCACGGATTTTTCCCCAGTTATCAAGCTTGTAAATATTAAACTCTCTTAAAATATAAAAAAACACTGATTGATCATTAAGGAAATGTATATTTTCCAATTCAATTTATCATCTAAAAGATTGCATTCTAATTCTTTAAGCTAACTCCGTGTTTATCATTGTAGGATAAACAAGGCCAATATTTAATAAAAGCAACACTCAATTTCGTTAGCAGGAGAATATGAATTAGATCATTGGACATGTTTATCATTGTTGTTGTACATATAAGTCAGTACGATAGACTCCCATATGCAGCCCCGTTTTACTGTTTGCAACACTTATGTTGTCTAATATAGCTCGCGCAATTGGTGCATGATGGTAACCTCTCCACAACTTGGAACATATTAAAACATGCTTTGTTGTAGTTACTATCTGCATCGGTATTTACATTAGTTTTAATGTTATATCTAGTAGAAACTTGGAGGGAAAATAGAACGTTCAGAACAAGAAGCACTATCATCATTCTCATAAGCATTGATCCCGCCATATTCACTGCTGGAGAATGTTCTTTCACATTGAATGATGTTTACGTTACAAATGAACAACTCAGCAGAAACAAAAGACCAGTTGATAAGAAAAAATGAAATATAATGTATCTTCGGAGAGAGCAGGTGAAGATTCAGATTCAGATTGAATTCCTTGACATTCAATTTCATTTGCTAGAAATTTTCAAAAAACTAACGTGCTCTATTTATAATTTTGATTTCATTAGCTTGAGAGTTTCTCTATTCACTATATTTTTTTTACACACCGGCTAAATGCACTTGCTTGAACATTTCTAAAGGATTTTAACAAATCCATTTTGTGCATATCTTGCAAGTATTATATTCCATAGGACCACGTTTCTGTGAGGTATTTTGACAAATAGATCATGTGCATTATTTGTATGCCTTTTTTTCTTTCAACATTGCAAAGAATATGGAACAGAAAGTTCCATGACACTGGGGATCAAAATCCGTGTTGGAGTTTATAGGCCGCACAATATTTCATTTTGATACTACATACACAATATTCATATGGCCTTCACCATTTTTTTTGACTGCTACCTTTTATTTTAAAAAATCCTTTGCAGTATATAATATTGCCAATGTTAGCGCCATTTTGCTGTGGTTAAGGGTTTCCCTACACAATTCATGTTGTGTGTGATAGAAGTTGATTGATACAAATTCCTCTGCTGGAGGTGATTGGCAATGCAATGTTCACATTTAATGTTAGAATTTATAGGTGATAATGCCCCTTGCTATCATTGAATAGTCCCACACCTGCTTTATACCCATGCATTCTGTCTGACAATCCGCAAGCCTCGTTCTTCTTTTCTTTTTTTTGCTTGCATGTCTGCCAAAGTATTTCCAACTATAACGTCCAACAAATTTTCTCTATGTTTTATACTTTTCATGGATGTCCATACCCCGTTTTGAGTCTCCAATATGTCCATACCCCGTTTTTGTCAAAAAAACTTTTATGCCAGGCAAAGAATGAAAACATGCACAACGAAAGTGTATGTAAGGAAGGAGACAGACACACAAGGAGACACAAATATTTTCAATATTTTATTTACTCAGAAAAAGATTACATACAAAAATTGTTTACTTATGAAAATATTCAGAGCAAATGCTCTGTACCCGTATACTACAGACGCTGTGCGTTTTCCAGCGCACTGACGCTTTTGCACTGCTGCTCCGTGTGGGATAGCTTCCAGCGCACGAGCGTAAGGCTCACTGACTTCTGCTGGAGCAGATACTCCTGAACGCCACTGTTCAGATGCTCCTGAACATTCCTTCTTCTGCTATGTTCTGCTGAACATTCCCTCTTTCTGTCTCACACAGAAAACTTTGTATGCTTACTTGCACAAAATATACATTCAATGCTACTTTTGGCTTTTTAGCCAATACACAAAAAACTGCTGCTCAAAATTTGAACTCACCTATCAATAATAAATTACTGCTAGAATGCAGTTACTTGACAGCAAGAATGTCAGACACGGCAGGGGGAAAGAGATCTGAGTTGATTTCATCTGACAGTGCATTTAATGCATTTGTCCATTGGCTGCTCAAGATTAATATTTCCAACACTCCCCCTTAATCTTGAGTCTTTCTGCTTTTCATCATTATTTGGAAACTTCCAGCGTAATACTTCCAGACCAACTTCCGAAGCAAAGTTTTCGGCGCAAAAGTTCCTGCTCTTCAACACTCTGCGAAACTTCTGGCGCATCGCCATAAAAGTTCCGGAGCACCGGTGAAAAGTTTCCGGCGCAAACCTGTTCTTCAACACTCTGCGAAACTTCCAACGCATTGCCATAAAAGTTCCGAAGCATCGGTGAAAATTTTCCAGCGCAAACCTGTTTGCCTTTGTTCTGCATTCTGGAACTGTCTGCTGAAGTTCCGGTGCACCTGCGCTTCTCTGTGTTTTCTAGAACTGAAGTTCTGGCGCATTCCTACACACCTAACCTATATGTTAGGTGTTCAAAAGGTTATTTTGACAAAGACTTTGTAAAAATATCTGAGAGCTGCTGCTCTGACCTGCAAAATGCCATTTTAATTTCATTATTCTCAATCAATTCTCTGATAAAATGATACCTGATTTCAATATGTTTGCTTCTTCCATGAAACACATGATTTTTGGTCAAGGGAATTGATGAAACATTGTCACAGAAAATTACTGTTCCATCCTCTTGTTCTTCTCTCAAATCTGCTAAGATCCTTCTTAGCCACACAGCTTGGCATGCTGCTGCATTCACTGCTATGTATTCTGCTTTGACTGTGGATAAGGCAACAATCGGTTGTTTCTTGGAAGCCTATGAAACTACTCCTGAACCTAAGTGAAAAACATACCCAGATGTGCTCTTTCTATCATCCACATTTCCTGCCCAATCACTGTCAGTGTACCCAACCAGCTGAAACTCATTAGAGGCGGTATACATTATGCCATAGTTTTTTGTCCCATTGACATACCTGAGAATCCTTTTACCTGCTTGCCAGTGTGTGTCCTTAGGTTGCTCCATGAACCTAGAAATCAGGCTTACCGCATACATTAAATCTAGTCTCGTAGCTGTCAAGTACATGAGGCTTCCAACCATGCTCTTATAGAGGGTTGGGTTAACATTATTGTTGTTGTCCTTTTTACTCAACTTCAAACCTGTAGTTGTTGGGGTTGGGGCTGCTTTGTTGTCCAACACCCTAAATCTTTTCAAGATTTGTTTGGCATAACTTGATTGTGAAATAAAGATGCCATTATCCAATTGTTGGACCTCTATGCCTAAAAAATATCTTAAGAGTCCTAAATCTGTCATTTCAAACTCTCTTTTCATGGCGTCTTTAAAATCAGCAATGAGGAAATCATCATCCTCAGTAAATAATAAATCATCTACATACAAGACAACAATTAAAACCTTACCATTTTCTGCCTTGATGTAAAGAGTGGGCTCACCATCACTTTTGCTAAAGCCATTGCTCATCAAGTATGAGTCAATCCTACTGTACCATGCCCATGGAGCTTGTTTCAGCCTATAAAGAGCTTTCTTCAGCCTATATACCTTGTGTTCTTTACCTGGAACTTCATATCCAAAGGCCTGCTCCACATATACCTCTTTTTTTAAGACTCCATTGAGGAAGGTAGACTTCACATCCATTTGATAAACCTTCCACATGTGCTGGGCTGCAATTGCAATGACTGCCTGCACGGTCTCCATCCTTGCAACAGGGGAAAAAGTCTCATCATAATCTCTCCCAAACTGCTGTTTGTACCCCTTAACAACTAATCTTTCCTTATGCCTTTCTATTCTTCCTTCGACATTACATTTGGTCTTATAGACCCATTTGACACCAATAACTGATTTCCATTTGGGTAAATCAGTGAGCTCCCATGTCTTATTTTTTTCTATTGCATCTAACTCCTCATCCATGGCCTCACACCATTTCTATTCTTTCACAGCCTCCTCAAAATAAATAGGATCACTATGAGAAAATAATGCAAAATTTACACTCTCATTAAAAGCTTCATCATACCTTTCACCTTGGTAGATCTCCCTTAGACTCTTAGTCTTTCTTGGCATTAAGGAGGCGAGAGTGTGGTCTGAATTTCCGTAGCTGCTTGGATGCTAGCCTAATGAAGAAGTCTGCTACTATAGGTTTCCGGAGCAACTTTCCTCTTGAAAGTTTCCGGAGCATCTTCCCTGCTGGAAGTTTCTGAAGCTCCTTCCCTACTGGAAGTTTCCGGAGCTCCTTCTCTGCTGAGAATTTCTGGAGCTACTACTGCTGTTTTCTGAACTGTCAGCTTCCTGTAAGTTTCCGGTGCATCTGCGCTCTACAGCTTCTTCATCCTTAAGGGGTATGGAGACAGAAATATCAGTTTTGTTGTCAACTTTTTCATCCCATGACTCATTTTCTAGGAACTCCACGTCCCTACTAATGATTACCTTCTTGGTGACCAGATTATATAGCTGATAGGCTTTGGACTCTATACAGTAGCCCAAGAAAATACACTTTTCACCCTTGTCATCCAATTTCTGCCTATTTTCTTTAGGCACGTGTGCATAGGCTACACACCCAAACTCTCTCAAGTGCTCAACTGACCACTTTTGTTTTGTCCATGCCTCTTAAGGGATTTTATCATGGACTGCCTTCGTTGGACTTCTATTTATTAGATAAATAGCTATTGCTACAACCTCTCCCCAATATTTGATAGGGAGTCCCTTTGCTTTCATCATGCTCCTTGCCATCTCCACAATGGTCCTATTTTTCCTTTCAGCCACTCCATTTTGCTGCGGAGTATAACTGGCTGTGAGCTCCTTCTTGATGCTTTGGAAAAATTTACAAATTGATTGGAGGTATACTCTCCTCCATGATCTGACCTTAGGAACTTAATAAAGTGTCCACTCTCCTTTTCAGCTTGTGCCTTAAATAACAAAAACTTGTCAAATGCTTTAGACTTATGCTGCAAAAAATAGACCCATGTCCTACAGCTGTAATCATCTATAAAGGTCATAAAAAATCTGCTTTTGCCAAAAGACAGATTTTGCATAGGGCCTACCAAGTCAGTGTGCACCAACTCCAATGGTGCTCTAGCCCTTGTAGAGTTGCCTGAATTAAAAGGCTACCTATGTTGCTTGCCCAAAATGCAAGCTTCACATCTAACATTAGGCTCTACGATTTTTGGCAAACCATCTATCATATTTTTCTTGGACAAAAGACTCAAACCAGAGTAACCTAAGTGTCCATACCTGAGGTGCCATAGCTTGGAGATATCTTGAATGGCTGCTTTGAAGGCTGATTGTTGTAGGCCTTTTGATTGTGCTGAGATTTGCATCTTGAGAGGAAACATTTGGTTTTGTGTCATTTGAACTGCTGCCATAACTCTTTTGCTTCCATCTTTATCATAGATGACGCATTCCCCTTTCTCCGTCAGCACTCTATACCCATTTTGGACCATCTGTCCAATGCTTAAGAGGTTATGTTTCAATCTTGGGGCATAGAAGACATCATATATTTGTCTTTCATCACCATGCTTGGTTTGTAGGCATACCATGCCTTTGCCCATGACTGGAACCATTTCATTGTTCCCCATTTTTATTTTAGACTTCACGCTGCTATCAATGGAGGCAAACAAGTCTTTGTTACCACTCATGTGGTTGCTACAGCCGTTGTCCAAGTACCAAACTTCAGCGCTGCTCTGTTCTGCAAGGTTACATGCAATGAATAGTTGTGACTGTCTTTCATTTCTAGCCACATTTGAGTCAGTAACATGTGCATTCTGACTCCCTTGGTCACGTTGTTGCCTACAATCACTTGCATAGTGACCATACATTTGACAGTTGTAGCACTGCACATTTCTTTTATCCTTTTTCTAATAAGAACTGCTGTTCTTTTTTCCTCCTTGGGAGCTGGTCACCCCCTCATGACTGCTTGCTCAGACTGAGCTTTCATCACCATCATTTCCACGTCTAGAGTTTCCTCTACCATGTCTGGAGCCTTTTCTACCTCTCCCCCTTCCTCTTGCATTCGACTGAGCATTAAAAGCTTTCCCTTCGAAGGAGGTTGTAGACCTATTTAAGCGCTACTCATGGGTTTGCAGAGAACCCATCAGCTCATCAACTGACAAAGTTGTGAGATCTTTTGCCTCTTCAATGGAAATCACCACCAGATCAAACTTTGTGGGAAGGCTTCTCAATATCTTCTCCACAATCTTCTGTTCTTCCAAAGTTTCACCACTTATCCTCAGCTGGTTAATCAAAGTGGCTGCCCTTGTGTGAAAATCTATAATGGACTCACTGTCCTTCATCTGCATGGTCTCAAACTCTCTCTGTTACAGCTGGAGTTTGACTGATCTAACTTTCTCAGATCCTTTGCAGGTGGTTTGAAGTGTTTTCCACGCTTCTTTTGCATAAGTAGCTGCTACTATTCAGGGAAAAATAGCCTCTGTCAAGGCTACCTCAATCAGACTAAGGGATTTTGCATCATTCTTCCGTGTCTCCTTCAACTGGTTCTTTTGAGCATTGCTCAATACTGTAAATGGAGTTGGGTCAGTCACATCTGTGAACCCATTTGCAACAAGTTCCCATAAATCATTTGCAATAAAAATGGTTTTCATTTTCTTTGCCCAAACATCATAATTTCTACCATCAAAAATAGGTGGTTGTTGCCAACTCCTATTGTCTCCAACCATTTTGCTAAATGGGGGAAACTAAAAATACCTAGATAAGATCTAAGGCTTTCACAAATACCCAGAAACAAAGATTTTGTTTCTGCACACCTAGGACAAAGCTAAGGCTTTAAAAACTAATTGTCCAGTAAACCTATGGCTCTGATACCATGTCAAAAAAACTTTTATGCCAGGCAAAGAATGAAAACATGCACAACGGAAGTGTATGTAAGGAAGGAGACAAACACACAAGGAGACATAAATATTTTCAATATTCTATTTACTCAGAAAAAGATTACATACAAAAACTGTTTACTTATGAAAATATTCAGAGCAAATGCTCTGTACCTGTATACTACAGAAGTTGTGCATTTTCCAGTGCACTGACGCTTTTGTGCTACTGCTCCGTGTGGGATAGCTTCCGGCGCACGAGCGCAAGGCTTACTAACTTCTGCTGGAGCAGATACTCCTAAACATCACTATTCAGATGCTCCTGAACATTCCTTCTTCTGCTATGTTCTACTAAACATTCCCTCTTTCTGTCTCACACAGAAAACTCTGTCTGCTTACTTGCACAGAATATACATTCAATGCTACTTTTGGCTTTTCAGCCAATACACAAAAAACTGCCGCTCAAAATTTGAACTCACCTACCAATAATAAATTACTGCCAGAATGCAATTACTAGACAACAAGAATGTCAGACACGACAGGGGGGAAAAATATCTGAGTTGATTTCATCTGACAGTGCATTTAATGCATCTGTCCATTGGCTGCTCAAGATTAATATTTCCAATAGTTTTGAGTCTCCAATGCTAGGCATGAGCAATGAGGATGTTGATAAAGAGTCTGTATTTACACCCGCCAATTCCTTTGGCTAGGAATTTTCCAAATATTTTTGGTATTTGTGCTACAATCACTACACTCCATGACACACATTTCCTTTTAGGCAAGTCTTTTAATAATTGATCAATGAATTTCTTTGTAGGTCAGTAGTGTGAAGGTATTTCACTATTTTTGTAGCTTCCACGCTTCACTGGTCAATATTTAAAGTGGCCCCACATGTAGCCGTAGCCGATTAAAGTGAATGGGGCATTGAGCTAGATTCATGTTGGCTACAAGCATTCGGCGATATGTTTTAGTAATGGTGAATAAGTAGGAAACGCATAGATTACTGGAAGACTAGTATGTGTTTACATTAGCTTTAGTTTGTGTTCTGTCCAACCTATTGGTTCTTGTTTATCTGTTGTTTTGAATTGGGATATGCAAATCATGTGTATGATCTATTATATTGAAGATGAAACTTTTGAACAAGTGTAACATGAAATGGGGCATTGTTTCACCACTTATTATTTTGTGCATACTTCAATCTCAGGTTCTCGCGGCTGGGAGATATGCTGAAATAAGGAAGGAGCCATCACTTTATCTGATAGTCTACTGCCCTAATGGTCTTAAATAACCCAATCCATAGAATGTGTATGCCTTTCTTTTCTATCACATTGCAAATAATAAAAAACAAATAAAATACATTCACCATCCTATTGATTTTGTGTTTTGGTGAAAGAGAGTTTTAATACATTGAAATTTGATCATTCAAAGCTTCTACATTTAACATTTTTAAACAAGTGCATTTAGCATACTTTGACTAATGATGCTCCTAAATTAAGTGTTGATGGTGACTCAGAGATAAAGGTGATAAATGCTGCCATTATTATATCTTGTGCAAATTTTTTTCTTAGAAATGTTATTCGCAATTATAATTCTCAATTGTTTGTTGGTAGGACTGAATCTATTTAATGTTACTTTTATTGACTTATATTGGCACATATTTCAATCACTCAAGAACGTTACTTACAATCTTCATATCCAAACAAAATTTCTTTTCTTTTTTCATGATATTCGAAAGGAAAGATTGCAAATTTATAGTCTAGTTTAGTACAGATTTGTTGGCAGTATATATCAAGTAATGTGCTAATTTTGTAGATCGTCGTTTGACTACAAATGAGAAGAGAGAATCCTCAACATTGATTTCTCAAGATATATCTATCTAAAATATTTCTTGAGATTTGATAATTACTACATTTCATGGTTTCATTTTAAGACTGCATTTAATTGTTGCATTTTCTTGACTTTGATAGCATCATACGGGCAACAGTAACAAGAAACTTTTGAGAAACTCTTGTAGACTCAATGTATTTGAAGTTCCAATATGACTTTCGCTTGTGGGTGTCTGTGATTTGGACTCTCTCTTCTCTTATTGGTGATTGTGTTGCACATTTTGTTGATCATGACTGATTTTTTTTCTTTTGAGTGATTTTCATGATCAATCTCTCTGTGGGTTTCATTGAAGATGACCGTTGAATGGTGTTTTGCATTATTTCCCTTACCATACATTCTTCAAAAGAAAAATGATTTTCTGCTGCACTTTATTTATTTAGCCACACTTATTTGGAGTTAAAAATGTAGTACAAATTTAATATTGATACACTTGGATAGGAGTAACATATTATTGATATGAAAGTTGATTATTGACTCCATACCATGCTAAAGTTGTACTTGATGTTGTTCAAAAATTTTGTTGATCATCAGTTGTCGAGCCTCATTAGCAATATGTTTCTTTTTATTTTAAAGTGTTGAAGTTGGAATTTTTTTGTATTGCAACACCAACATCCAAGAGTTACATGCAATTTGAGGACGCCTGATTAAGCCATCGTGGTACCAAGCACATTGTGCCCTTTTATTATATGTGAATGAACATCAACAACAAACATTTTAATTAGACCTAATTTGGTGGTACAATCAAGATATTGCTTTGCAAACATTATATTTGGAGCTTGAGGTGAAAAAATGGGTGATGCAAAATAGGACATAAGGGCTAACGATGCCATGAGAAGATCATCGATATCATAACCAGGGGAATCTAAGCTTGATATGATGGGATTTTAATGTTGAAATTTGGCCACTTTCCTTTACATCTGAAAAGGGGAAAAATCATTTTCTATTTGAATTTAAATAAAGTTGTTGATCTATGATTGATTTAATTTTGCTAACTTAAAGTTGTCGGGTGTAGATTGTTGGGGTGGAGTCTATTGATTAACTTTGATCAATCCTTCATGCTTAACTATAAATTGATCTACTTTGCATCAAGGAAAATAAATCCAAGCATATTTGAGTTCAAGCATTGGGCATTTGAACTTAAAAAAACATTTTTAAATGCTTATTGTAATAACCTAAGGCTTTCATTTTCTATTTTAGGCCAACTAGATCAATTTGGGCTTCAAATTAATTATTGATTTATTTTTTTCAAAATTGAGCTAAAATTGAACATTAGAAACTTACTAGACTTTGATTTTGGATTAAAATTGAACAAACAACTTAACACTTCAAGGTTGGTGCTTAAAAAGAACTCATTTATGCTTTGGAGGTTAAAATGAGCATGTGCTTCCATGTTTTGTAATCTTTTTTGCAAAGTAATACCATCTAAAAAGGTGTATTCACTTCTCTCGTGCCTCATGGCGTTCTTGAGAATCAAAAGGATTTTGGTGATATTAAGTTGCGTAAGTGATTTCCTCCCCATTTCATTTGGGATTGAAAATTGACAAATCTTGTGACTGTGAGTGAAACATATCGTGTGTGTTCTCTCTTTGTTTCTCAACAAAGATTGAGTGAACTACAAATGTGTTTGCTCGCTTTTGTGTTATCTTGGAGGGCTTTCCTTGTGGGAAAAAGTAATCACCCAAGGGAATGACCCAACCGAGAACACGCTAAATCCAAGTGACTTCCAACCGGTATATAAGTGTGGGTACTTGAGGAAAGGCAAGTATCATGAGGATTATTCTGACAAGAAGGGAAACAATGGTCTCTAGCTGCATGGATGGTCCCCCATGAGCAAAATTCCTGCATTAAAACCCTTGTTTAGAAAAGGCCAAAATCCTTGATCTATTTGTTGGTGCAAGAATGGTCGTTCTGAAGCCACCCCACAATTTTATGGATTTTAGTAGAAATGGAAAGTATGCCATGGGAGATTCATGGGTATTGATGCTTGGATGACCCAAGAATCGAGTGCACTGTAAGGGGAAGCCTATGTGGTCAAGCATCTAACCATTCACTAAAAGTAGGCATAGCTGGACTTTTCTAGGTGGGGACTCAACAAATATTGTCTCAAATATTCATAATGTTGTGCATGTTCTTAAAATAAAAACACTTTTCTTGATTGAAAAAATTGGAAAAAAAAACATTCAATATTATCACCAAATCTCAAACCCTTTAGGAGAAGCAAATACCTTTTGAAAAAATCCAACTTCTATTGCTTGCCCTAGGGATTCTATCCTTAGAGGCTTCTAATTATTTGAATTTATATCTTAATTTTCTTACTAAAGTCAACAACAAGAAACTTTTACCTTGATTTCCTTGACTTCCACACAATACACTTTGTAGGATGATAAGAAATTGGGACATTAGACATTTAGTTTGAAACCTAATCAAGAGAGTTTTTGTGGTAAAAAGATCACATTAAGAAAAGTTAAGAAACAATTGGACCCCACACATGTTCTTGGTATCTTTTGGTCATATGGTTTTCATACAAGCATTGGTCTTTTGGTTTGAACTACTTTTAGAGAAAAACATGTTCTTCACTATCTTGGTCTTGTAAACAAAGTCCTGGTTAAGTTCATTTGGGATCAAATAAAACACTTCATCAACCCCAAACATTTATCATCTCCATCTCACAAACAACTTTAGAGCTTTGGAAACATCATTTTTGACTTGGGTAAATCATCAAAATCAAAATCACCTTGTTTAGTTAGGAGTATGGGAATGCATCCTTTCTCATACCTCTAGTTAAATCAACACAACTTTGAATGAGTTCATCCTAGGATAAAACCTAAAATCTTAGGGTTTACAAGTTAATTATCCAAATCAAACCAATCAAAATAAAACCCTAAGTCTAGCATTGATCCAAAGTTCCTAAAAATTCAACACCCATATCATTCACCCTTTTCATCCTTCATCTCATCATTGATCATAAATTCCTTAGAGGTCAACAAGGTCAAAAAAAAAGAATAACATGGAATATAAACTTGATTCATACATCATGAGCAATCCAAATCAACCAAACTATCAAAGCCTTAGAAAACCAATTGATTCTCAAAACTCACATTTGTATAATCCATACATGGGATCATTATCTCCTACAAACCTCAATGGTACAAAAAATGTGAGTATGCCCAATCCAAATTTTGGAACACCTTTCCCTATGGTATATTTAAATCAAAGTCCAAACCTACAAATCTATCAACCAAACACTCAATGCATGAGTCTTCAACAATACAACACCATCCCACCAAGTCCATACTGTATGCCAAATGTGAATATACCAAGTACAAGTTTACCAAGCATGAACATTTCAAATCCACCCTTGGTAAACTTTGGGATAGATATGTTTGTGAATCATACAAATTTTGTTCAAAGTCCAAAGAATATGTTAACGACTCCATGTATTGATCCAAGTCAAGGTAGCACCATGCAAAATCAAAGTTACCTAAATCAAGGCACTGTGATTCCCAACCATAGCAATGTTCAATTTCAACCTATAATGCAAAATTATCTAAACATCATCCAAAATCAATTTGTCCATGATCCCTTACAAACACCACAAGTGTACATTCCAAATATGTCTGAACAAAAGCCAAATCAACTATATCAAGGGTGTCAAGATCAAAATCAAGATCAAATTTTGCTAGATCAAATTGCTTCATTACGCAAGGATCAATCACCACATCTCCAAAATCAATCATCACAAGGGAAATTTAAAGTGAAAATCGCACAAGTTAACAAAATAAAATATACACCACTTGGTAGACCAATTGAATAAGTCATGCAACAATTGGTACAAGAAAATCTCATCAAAATCCCCATCTATAAGAACTATCAAGAACTTCTAGTTAAACCACCAGGGTATAACAAGAAGCACCTTTTTGATTTTCACAAAGTAAAGTGACACACAACATCAAGTTGTATTCAACTCAAAAATATCATCCAAGACCTTATTGATAAAAAATAATAAGTATTGGGTAGAATGATCAGGATTCAACCACTAGTGATAGCAACGACAATCTCTCCACCACAATTGTTGAAAAAAATGATCAAGATCTATCCGTAAATGAGCACCTTAAAGATGTTTCCAACTCATCTAATGATCAACTCAACATACATCCAAAGCTACTTCTTGATCCATATACCATTAATCATGTTTAAAATGTCTCTACATCACCTAATGAGTTAGAGGACATATCTCAAGAATTTATCTAGAAGCATGATCAACATCTTTCACCAAAGTCTAGCAATGATCCTTTCCAAGAGATATTGACATCCTTCGACCTCATGGTTGTAGATATTGAAGGAATCTTCAACTCAAAATTTGATCCAAGTCCACTCATATATCACAAGGATATTGAGCCACTTTCCATGCCTAATGATGATGTCCAAGAACCCTTTATAAGCAATCCATCCTTTTAAACTAACCCATGTCAAGAACTTGATCCAAAGTATGTCAAAAGCAATTTCAAAATTAATCAAGATCAAGAATTTGAATCTCCAAGATACTACAATGATCTAATGGACACTCTCCTATCTATAAAAGAGGTCCAAAATGATGATCATATCCACATAGCACATACTCCTTCATCTACCCATGAGATGCTTTCTTTGGATGGACACATAGATGATCTTCATTTAGAACATGATTCCTTTACTCCTGTCATTATTACACAAAAAGAAAAGGTTATTGATTCCTATAGTCAAACTGAGTTGTCAACATTGGGATCAAATATATCCCAAATTCAAATTGAGGACATCATGTATGAAGATATCCAACATTATCCACTCAAGGAAATAGGTTAGATAGAACAGGATATTTCAGAGTCAGCAAAGTAGCAAATTGAAATAACATCATCTGTAGTGGTCATTTATTAGAGAATGCTTACTAAGGAAAACATCTCAAAGTAGGAAGAATCAAAGAACAAAGGTGCTACTACCACCATATTGGGGGAAACTATGTCTCAAGCAAATGTCAACATAGGGAGAATGAATAATCCTTATGATGAAACCGATGCCAATACTACAACCAACCACATCATGAATCTTTATCCACCTGCCAACCCATCCATGAATTGGGACCAATATCAAAATAAATATTTGAATCAAAGCACAAAGAACATTATCAAAGAAAAAGTTGTGAAGCATAATGGACAAATCAAATGCACATGGATACCAAAGAATACAAAGAAAGATTATCCCTATCAAACTCCATTAGTCAAAGAAACTATGGGGAAAAATAAAAAAGGGAAAAGTGTCCATCAAAGATATCCACAAAGGAAAAAGCAAGCTTCTCAAGCAACATACAAAGTATATCAAGTAGATGGTCCTAATTCCATGCACACTTCCATATCCACCCATCATTGCTCATCTTCCCAACTTTGGAGAATCAAAGGTTCCAAACTATCAACCAATCCATCTATTCCTAAACACATAACACCATCCATGCCTCAACGCATGATAACCAATTCTCACATTGACTAGGTATTAGAATTGTCCCTTCATCATAAGGATTTAGAAGGTGCTCTATCATGATATGCTCACAAAGAAAAAGTTAACTCCAATATCAATAAAGTTGATCAAGAATCTCAAAAGTTATATTCAAGTGCACGTATCTTGGAAAAGTAGCTTCTTCATGCAAGATATCGATGACACATTATGACAAAAGAATCTAAACCAACACCACCAGGTGATTTAGCATGAACTTAAAAATATTTCACAGAAAAATACAAAAAAAAATCAAAAAATCCAAAAAAAATTTAAAAAAAGGATTGAAAATAGTAAAGATAATAATCGTCCTCTAGTGAAAACTACTACAGTGGCACTTTAGGCAGGTACCATGATGAAAACCTGGAAAACAAGCATCATGTGTAGAATCAAGCATCTATGTGCACCAGTTCAAGTGAAAGCATCTCATCTCATCCATAATAAATCCAACATTCCATCCATCTCATCCATAATAATCCATTTATCCATGAACCATTGATCCAATCCATTTTCATCCATCTACATCCATCTTCCACATTATCTCAGGTGATCTTGACAAAGTTTGGTGTGCACTTTACACTTGCTTATGGTAAATATTTTGACATGGGTCACTTTCATTGATCCTATCCTACCTAGCATTATCTAAGCCTTGAAGCACTATCCAAATGAGCATCCTCTGTTTGAACACCTTATCTTATCACAAGATAATCCTTGGAATCCTTTGCATGGTTACCATATCCATCCATGACATTCCATACATTTCTAGACACTGGGAGCAAATATTTACATCTTGCTTCAGGAATAAATCTTAATCTATATCCTCAAACTTATGTGGTGATCCAAACATTCGCAAAGCATTCACATTGGTCAAAGAACTTGTGAGTAAGAATCCAAATCACTAGCCCATGGCATATTTTGATGAGAAGATGTTCCTTATCAAGATCTATCTTTCATCGAACATCAATCCAAACAATCAGTATCAGTCACATCTAATATGCATGTCAACATCACATCAAGTCATCCAAAACCAATTTTTTCCCAAAATGAAGCTTCAAAATCCTAATCAATCAAATCCAATCACTCCATCATCATCTCAAGATATCCTTTCCAATCCTTGTGTTGGTTAACACTATCCTTGCATTGTTGTGTATCCTCAATAATGTTATCATCATCAATCTTAATCAATCAAATCCAATCAATCCCTCATCATCTTGGGATATCCATCCGAATCCTTGTGTTTCTTAACACTATCCTTGCATTGTTGTGTATCCTCAACAATGTTAGCATCATCAATCCATCGATCCGATCAATCAACCCTAGCTTGTTTTTCAGCAAAATCCCAAAATAGAGCACTAATATAATCACATATCCAAAATGTAAAAAATGGTGTGAAAAATCCAAAAACATTCAAATAACCAAGAAAAATCCAAAAAATCCAAAATCATATCAAAATCCAAAAACATTCATAAAAATCAGAAAATGTCAAAAACATTTTGTTGAACTACGTGGTCTCTGCGTGTATAACGTGGGAAAGGAAAATCTACTTGATTAGCGCTCGAGGCCCCTAGGATAGGTTTTTAGGTTAGTCTCTTGGTCAAAATCTCAGAAAACCCCAAAACATTTAAAAATTCAAAAATCAAAACATTTGAAAAATCTTGAAAATCCCAAAAATAGCCTCAAAATATTTCAAAAAACATCAAAAACATGCTATCCGAACTATGTCATCTCTAAGCTTAAACATAGGCAAGGCTAGTCTAGTTGATCAGTCCTTGAGACATCAAAATCCAAAAACATTCAAACCCAAAAATACCAAAAACAACCTCAAAACATTTAAAAATATCAAAAACATCCAAATATTTGAAAAATCCATTTAACCTTATCTTGCTTTCACCTGCAATAATCAATCATCTATAATAAAACAATCATCACCTTCATCCTTTGACAATACAAATGGAAACAAACACAACAATCAGCAAAAGAAAACTTCAAACAAAAAATCAAAATCGAAACAACAAACTTTTAAATACAAAATCAAACTCTTGATCATTTGCAAACATCTCAATCAACCTTATATCAATAGCCTTTTTGAACAACCTATCAACTTTCCACCATCCACTAACATTTCCTAAGATGTATACTTCCTACAATGGGCATTATCTATTGGGAAAACACTTTGGATAAAAAAAATGACGTGCTGCCATCCACTAACAAGTCCTAGGATGTATCCTTCCTACAATGGGCGTTATCTATTGGCAATCATTTCAGTTCTTATCCTAAACAAAACAAATCCCTTTGGCTAGAGGTACATGAATAACATTGACTTTTTTGTGTGCTTGATCTTTTCTTTTTGATTTATCTTATTGTGCCCATTCCAATGACCTCTCGATGATGTCTAATCAAAGCAATTTAGAGAGAAAGGAATGGGGCATTGATCATTATCTTTTTGTTTGTTGTGCTTGTTGGACATTCTTGTAATATAACTTGGTGAATACTTGCTTTGTTAGGTGTAGCCTAGCAAGGTTTCTGTATGTCAAGTGTGAATACGAATACTCTTATTTGATTGTCGAGTCAAATTCCATCACACTGGGTGCAACACCATCCTAGTTTTTTATACCTTGATGCATCATACCCCATGTGTAATCAAACATAAGGTAATTGGCCCTTTTAAAAATCCCAACTCCTCAGAAATCATCATCATCATCATCATCATCTCTTGTCTTGTTGGAATCTCTTGCTTTCTTCTATCTCCTTTTCCATGCTAACATGGTACCATGATAGTTAATCACAAATCATTATCATCATTACATTCATCCTACATCCACAAACCATCAGCATACTACATATCATATCATATCATATAAGAAACACTCATCATCTCGCATGCATGTTCATCATCATAATATAGATCTCTTAGTCTAAGTATCTCATAAATCATACATATGCATAATTATATAGGAATTATCACATCATCATCTTTTAAGTTGTTTAGGATAATATAGATTGGTTATTCTAAGCATCTTAAAACCATCTCATTTGCATCATTATCATAACCACCCATGTGTCCATCTTGAACCTATTTGTCATGAGATCGACCCTCAAATTGAATCTTTTCACTCAATCTCTTGAGGGGGCAATGTACCAGTATACTTATTTTTGCTGGGGCATATGAAAAAATTAGAAATTTTTTGAGTTTTGATCTTGGAAATTTATTCTTTGAACCAACGCAATAGGTACATTGGTTCAAAGAGGGGAAAAATATAGACACTAAAAATATCTTGGGCGACATCATACAGTCGATCTCGATTTACTAACACTGTTTCATCCTAAATCACCTTCTCAGCTTATCTTCAATCTTCATCCCTTAATTAAATAAATAATCATTTATCTGATTAAGTCATTCTCTCTTGTTAATTAAATCAATTAATCTGATCTAATTAACCCTAAGTCTCTATTTTAATTAAATAATTCACTTTATTTAATTAAATCTCTAAATTTCTTCTATTAAATTAAATAAATTAAACCTCTATCTAATTTAATCTAACATCATCCCCTTTAGTTAAATAAATCAAAATCTTTATTTAACTAAGTCTAAATCATTCTCCTCTCAACTTTGATTTATTTAAATCCTAAAATCTAAGTCAAAATTGTCAAATCAAATAACCTCCTCTTATTTAATCAAATCCTAATTAAATCTAATCTTAATCCATGTCTCATCCTCTAGCTTTTTCCACTTGCACAATAAATCATTTACTTTGATTTATTAATTCTTCTAATTTCCCTCAACATGGCGTAAAAAGAGAAAATTCTTTCAAATTTGAAAATCCCTCCAAATGGGATTTGTCCTTCCAACAAAGCATTTAACTCCTCTTACATGTCCTTGCGCATTGAGCCAAGTGGCATTTAAGTCATTCTTTTCTACCTCCAACAAGCCAACTTGCAAATTTCAAATTTGAACCTAATAGCATTTATCATGCACAATGACTAAAATGTGCAACCTTGATCCTCTCACATTTTGACAAGTGACATCTTGCCATTGGTTTGCCTTTTGTCCCACATTCTTCATATTTCTCATTCTTTTATCCTTCTATTCTATATGGTCGTGCCTATAAAAGGATATGATAATCACAGTAAAACCTTTCCTGGGAATTGGACATTCCAATAGGTGACTAATATCTTTCTATGGACGTTCATTTACTTGTCAAACCATGGGACATATACTTTAAATGGTGCGGAAAAATATATGCACTAAGAACTAGTTTCAGTCAAAACTTAGCAGAAATAAATACTTAGAAGGGAATTCTATCCACGCTACAGGAAAGGTAATACAATGTTCTTTTAACTCAACTATGATTTGATTAAAACATAAACCATAACAGCTACGACTGAAACACAAACTAAGAACTGGCCTTATGCTACAGGAGCAGGCATAGGGATGGATTCCCTATGCTGCAGAAGCAATACAAGACTGAGTTTGTATGAAAACTTCATAGATGAAAGCTAACTGAAGATCAACGAAAAAGAACAGCTAACTAACTAGCTACAGATACTTACTAAGTGGGCCCCCTTAGCAAGCATCTACTGATTACACAGATGCTGAACTCAGAACTTCATCAAACTTTATTCATGAAAACAGAATGGTATACATTGCTTTGTTGATATAGAAACTAACAACAAATTATGTCTCTTGTCAAACAGATTCTACTTTTCATTATCATACTGACTCTTACATGATATCTGCTATCACTATGCTTCTATCTTACTCTAGCTATCATCTCTCCCCTCACTCGCGCAGGAGGAGAACTTTATTTAAAATCAGGAGAGCAACTAACTAACCCTATCAAAGAAAGATGTGGAAGTAAAGTGTATCCTAGAATCAAGGAACAAACTTCATAAATGAATTTATGCGTTCAACCCGATCCGGAGAGAATCTAGCGCTCCACTCTTTCTAGACTGAATGTCATTAAAAATCTTTCCCAACGGTTTCGATCAAAGAGTCTTCGTCGGAGCTTCCTTGAAGTCTTGCAGGAAATGGACTTTACTGCAAGGCCAAGATCGGCTGCGCTTGACTCGATCATTCCTCAACAACCTATGATACAAAAGGTAACAGATGTGAAAGAAAAGGCATATGGCATATACACAATATCCGTTCATTAATCACACATTTAAATCCATTTCATCATTCAAAAACTGTATGCGATATATCCGTCATTTAGGGAGTCAACAGGGTAATAAATGCAGTCAGGTCAACACAATAAGCTGCAGGAATATGAAAGTGTTTTGCTACAGGATATCCCCATAAAAGGTTTCAAAAGAGTTTTAATCAACCACAAATAATAAAAGTAAAGGCATTAAAAGTTGATCATAGTATCCAAACTATGAGCAAATTTTGGGCTCATCACTACCCCCTACTTAGCCTAATGTTGGTCCTCCAACATTAACTTTTCTGGCAGTTTCTCTGAAATCAGTGGTTGCTACATGACTCTGAAATGGATTTCCAAACCTGTAATAAAATCCTCTAAAATCCCAACACGTTTCATACCTACGGTCCTCTAAATCATCATTAATATTTGTATCCTGGTGAGGATAAAGGGGCCACATTAGCACAGGAGGTCTGAATGTCAATGGCGACCATAGTTCAAATCTCTTTTGAAGTCCCAACTGTATATATCTGCTTGATCATTTAAGAGCTATTGTGAAATTTAGGGGACTATGAGGTTCGGATCTTCTTAGTCCAACGGTTAATCTTTCCCACCTTTTCTCACTTCTGGTGTATGCCAGTCTCCAAAATGAATATGACTGTTCCTGAAATTCATCATATACATGTTTCCTGATATCAAATAACTTCTCTCTGGCTGGAATATTATTAATGCCATATGTCAGAGAAAACCAGTCTTTCAACATTGCATAGGGGTTTGAACTTTGAGAGCGTAATGGAACAGGCTCATTTCTCTCAGCTTCCTCATATATTTTCCATTGTCTACCATAATTCGCTTCATTTGTTGCCCATGACATAAATGATTTCAAACGGATATCACCAATATACAAAAGAGGGTTCCATTCTGTTTCTGATGGAATTAAGAAGCCATGTAAATAAAATTCACACAGAGAATTTCTTAACCAATTAGGGGCTGCCTGATATGCCTCGTAAAATTCATTAGCAGTGTGAAGTATAGGATCTTGATTTCTGGAAATTCTCATTAATTGGAACCATAAAAACTATTTCTTAAGGCACAGAGCATAAATTCTGGGTGGTGGTCTACATTCCATGATTTGACCGGTTACTTTTAACATTTCATCCATTTTTGTTTTCAACTCAACAATTTAATGCTTCTGACTTTCAATTTCCTTTTTCAGTTTCTTCCTTTTTACCTCCCATAGACTTTGTTGCATGTCAGTTTGGGCTATGTGCCGGAAAGTCAGGGTTTGCAATGTAACTTTTTCCCAGTCAACTTTGACATATTCTAGAAACTCAATCAAATTCATCTTCTTATAAACAACAATGGCTTTACAAGTTGCATGGTGAAATGTAGCTTCACTAGGCACATTCAATTATTCAGTCAGTTCCTACTCTTGCTGCAAGATGAATTCTTGTTGCTGCAATGGAGAAGACTATGCTTCCTCCGAAAACTGCATAGTAGCGGTAGCCAAGTCATCAAGATTTGGTAACCCTTGCTCATTATGCCCTATTTCTTTTATCTCAACTTATTCCTCTTCAGGAACAAATGAACTTTGTGCAGCATTTTCGGACACATTCTGAGAAACATCAAATTCAGACTCTTCAGACCCTTATGAGATTACAATAACCTCTGGTTGAGGTGAAGCAAGAGAGGTTTTACATTGTTTCCTTGTGGAAACTCTTCTTGGCACTGGTGCGGCTACAAGAGATGTTCTGGTAGCCTTCCTTTTTCTTGTCTGCTTAGAGGGATCTACCCTGCCAGAGGATGATGGTGAATTGGTGTTAGCAACAAGTGTTGCTGTAGGAGAGACAGCTGCAGGGGAAGGTGCTGCAGGAGAAGAGCATTGCCTTTTTCGAGAATGAGGCTCAGACTCTGGGGTTTTTTCTGCCCCAGACGACTCACTTGCCTTTGTTTTTCCCTTCTCTCTCCTAGTGGCAGACCTAGTTTGCATCCTAGCAGAAGATTCCGGTGGGGGAGCTGCAGGACCAGGTGCTACAGGAGTAGATGACCCTTGCCCTGTTCTACTGGTAGACATAATTTTTTTCTTCTTTTTCTGAGGCCGTGGGGTAAGTACCCTAGGGGGTTGTGGAATTTGCAAGCTCTTTTGGGCAACAAATTGTTGCCAGAAAAGAGGTGAGACATCTCTCAAAAAGCGTTTAATCAGTAATTTGATAAGGCCATGGTGAGCAATAGAATTATCTTTCCCTTGTTGGGTTCCATGGGCACTTTGTTCTAGAAATTTGAACAGGAAATTTGGAACATTTACAACTAACCCATGCCTCATATGACTTAATAATTTGAAATGATAAGAATGCAGGTAGGAGAAATGACCTTCATAGGTTAAATACCTGATTATGTAAGTGGTGTATTCTGAATAAGGAGGAGGCAACGTTACCCGCTTGCATCCCTGCTTGGAGACTTCCAAAGGTCCATCAGTGGGCATTGAAAACTCAGCCCTTGCAGCGGCAGCATCTAAAGAAAAAATTTCTCCAACGGCTGGAAGCCCGGTTACTTCAGCAATTCTGTCTTCAGTTGCAACAACTGTTAGACCCCATACAGTGGCTTCCCCTTCAGAAAGGGTTCTCAAAAATTCTCCAGCAGCCTCCTCATCAAAAGAATTTAAGCTCAAGAAATAGTTTAACCATCCACAGATGCTGAATGCATAGACTGTTTGAGGATTTTGCAATAATAATTCATGAGCTACAGGCTCATGTCGCACCAGCTGACCACCCATGTTCACAGTTTTCCTCTGAACTCAATTTCTTACTGAAAATTCAAATTATCAGTTCCTCTTTCTGCTCTGGTTTTTCTTCTGTCATGCCGTCACATTTCTTTTTTTTCCAAAAATGAACTTTTTAAACAAGCAGTCTTAATCATAATTTACAAGAAAAACATGCAATAAAGAAGGACAAGCGATCATATTTGGAAAGTACTAGAAGAATAATAAAGAAAGGTTATTTGCGCAGTTATGGCAGTGGTGAAAAGATAGGTTTTAAAAGGTGGATTACCCCGCCCCCTACTGAGAGTATGATATGCGTCCTCACATGTACTAAAAAATAGGCAGAGATCAGGTAATAATGACCGGTACATGCATAGCAGTAAATGAATAGAATAAAATAAATCAAATATGCGATAACAAAAGATATGGCGTACCTTTGATAGTTGCATGTACGTGTGAAGAAAGATGATGGTGTCTGCATGAGGTGACAGTTGGGAATGATATCTTAATTAAGGGTGATGTGGGCGGATGAAGTTAATGGGTGACGTGGGCAGACGAGATGAATGGATGAAATGAATGGATGAGATGGATGGATGGAAGATAGAGAAGTGAGGTGGGGGCGATAAATGAGAATGGAGAAAAAGGGGTTTCCTTTTAAAAAGAAAACCTTTATTATGAGCATGCTTTTTTCAAAATTACGGTGAAGCTGCAGGAGAAAGGCTAAAGCCTTCGGCTGCAGGAAGAGTAGTGGGAGGAATCTGAACGAACTGTTGTATGAATTTTTCTTTTGAAACTAGTTTATGGTACAACCAGAGTCGATGGCCATTAACTAGCATTTTGAAATGGACTGGATCAATTATCGCCAGCTATACAGCTCCGTTATCAAACACATTCTCAACTTCATAGGGGCCAAGCCATCGAGTTGTGAGCTTACCTTGGTTCTCTTGATGTCTAGAATCATATAATAGAGCCCAATCACCAGCAGAAAATTTCTTGGTTTTGATATGTTGATCATGCCATTTCTTCCTTTGCTGTTGGATTGCTTCTGTGTGCTATAGGGCTTCTTTTCTTATTTCGTCCAAGGCATTTAGATGTAGTAGACGGTCCTTCTGTGCTTCAGATATGTCCATATTGAGTTCAAGAGCTATCCTCAAAGTTTTGTGCTCAAATTCAATGGGCAACATTGTTGTTTTCCCATAAAGCAGCTCAGGTGTAAACCTAGTTGTTGTCTTCCATGTAGTTCTGTAGGCCCAAACTGCTTCAGGAAGTCGATTGCTCCAATCTTTTTTATGGAGCTGCATAGTCTTTGTTAGGATCACCTCAATTTCCATGTTTGTTACCTGTGCCTGACCATTGGCTTGAGGGTAATAGGGGCTGGAATTCCTATGTTTGATCTTATAGTCATTCATTAGTGCAGTGATCAGATTTGATGTGAATTGAGCTCCCTGATCAGTTACAAGCTCTCTAGGAACTCCAAATCTAGTAAAAATTTGTTCATACAAAAATTCAGCAACCTTGTTATCCCGAGCATGAGTCATAGCTTTTACCTCAACCCATTTTGTTACATAGTCCATGCAAACTAGAATGTATGACTTGCCATTTGATGGTGGATCAATTGGTCCCACAAAATCCATTTCCCACTTATCAAAAGGGGTGACTATTACCTGTGGATATAGTGGCATTTCATCTGACTTGGTTGGTCTTCCCATACGTTGGCATCTGTCACATTTCTTTGTATAGGCCACAACATCTTTGTGTAATGTTGGCCAGTAGTACCCTATTGTAAGAATCTTCATTGATGTTCTTTTTGCTGCAAAATGTCCCCCACATGGTTCATCATGGCAAGCATGCAAGATATCATAAGTCTCATCTTCTCTTACACATCTTCGCATCACTTGATCAGGTCCAGTATAAAACAGACAATTTGCAATCCATGAAAAGTTGAAACTTTTCTCTATTAATAATTTCTTTTCTTTTGGAGAAAAATGATCTGGTAATCTGTTTCCTGATAGATAATTGGCAATATCTGCATACCATGGTGTATGTGCAGTAATGGAAAACAAGTGTTCATCTGGGAACCTATCATCAATGACCTCGTGCTCATCAGGTGCAACTGATTGAAGTCTTGATAGAAAGTCAGCTACAACATTAGCTCTTCCTAGTTTGTCAATTATTGTAATGTCAAATTCTTGTAACAACAGGAGCCACCTTGCCAATCTACCAGAAATGGCAGGTTTTTTCATCAGATACTTGATTGCTGCATGGTCAGTATGGACAAATATCTGATAACTTGTGACATAATGCCTGAATTTATTCAAAGCATATACTACTGCAAGTAATTCCTTTTCTATAGTAGTATAGTTGAGCTCAGGACCTTGAAGGTTCTTGCTGATAAAGTAGATGGCATGCTCAACTGAATTTTCTTTTTGACTTAAAACTGCTTCTATACCAAAATCAGAGGCATCAACATGTATGTGAAAAGGAAAATTCCATTTTGGACCTTGAAGAATAGGGGCTTGAGTAAGTAGGTCCTTTAGCTGCAGGAAGGATTTTTCATAGGCCTCTGTTCATTCAAATTGAGAATCCTTAGTTAATAAGGCATAAAGTGGACTGGCAATTTTACTGAAATCTTTTATAAACCTTCTATAATACCCTGCATGGCCAAGGAAACTTCTGACATCTTTTTTTTTTTGCATGAGTTTGTAAATGCAGAATAACTTCAATTTTAGCAGGGTTGACCTGAATTCCATTCTTTGAAATATGATGACCTAGAACAATACCTTCTTCCATCATTAGAAAACACTTCTCACTGTTTAGAGACAAATTTAGCTCTCTGCACCTTTTGAATACCTTTTCTAAATTCACCAGTGCTTCTTCAAATGTGATCCCATAGGTGGTGAAATCATCCATATAAATCTCCATACAGTCATGAGATATATCAGCAAAGATACTAATTACTGCTCTCTGAAATATTGCTGGCGCATTGCATAGACCAAAAGGCAAGACCGAATAAGCAAATTTTCCCCATGGACAGGTAAAAGTGGTCTTATCTTGATCCTCGGGGGCAATTTTTATCTGATTGTACCCACTGTACTCATCCAAAAAGGAAAAATATCTTTTGCCAGACAGTGAGTCTAGTACTTGGTCTACAAAAGGTAGTGGAAAATGATCTTTTTTAGTGGCATTGTTCAACTCTCTATAGTCTACACACACTCTCCATTTTCCATCTTTCTTTGGAACAATAACTAATGGAGAAACCCATTGACTGTCAGAGATTGGATAAATAAAACCAACATCAAGCAATTTTTGAAGCTCATTTTTAACTATTTATCTAAGTGATGGATTTACTCTCCTTTGAGGTTGTCTAACTGGTAAACAATCTTCTTTAATATATATCCTGTGAGTACAAACTCGAGGGTCTATTCCTTGCATGTCTCCATATTCCCATGCAAAAGCTTTATGTTGATCTTGTAGCATTTTTAATAAGATAGCCTGTTGAGATTGTGACAGCTTGCTATTGATATTCAAATAGTGACCTGGAGACAATTCTATCTGCTTAGTAAGATTACTCATAGAATCTACAGGTGATGTTTGTACTTCTTGTGGAAACAAGTGATGAAAAATTGCTAGAAGTTTAGGCAGTGAACTCTCAAAATTTGGTTGCTACAGGAAACATTGTAGATGGTTGCCATTTGGATCAGATGAACTACCCATATTAGAGTTGTACTATAAAATTTGAAAGAGCAAAGCATCCTCACTCTGAAGTTATGAGAATGGATCATTTTGAAGCATCATTAATTGAGTCAAAGAATTGGCTTCTTCAATTTCTTCCCCCTCATCTGGCCAAACAGGTTGGGACAAATCTGGTTGAGGTCTAGCAGGCGGATACAAAGCCAATTTTTTTGTGGACTGTCCATCAGAAATGGTCATATCTCTAGAGTGGCATCCTATAAAAGCATCATCAGTTACTGACCATGGTCTACCAAGGATAACTGGATACCTTCCTAAAGTTGCCTTAACTGATAATATTGTGAAATCAGCTGGATACTCCCAAGATTCAAGAGTGACAATTACATCTTCCACCATCCCATCAGGTTTAACTGTGGAACTATCTGCAAGCTGCAGAACTGTGGGTGTAGACCTAATGTTTGAAATGTTCAAGGAGTCCATAGTATGCTTTGTCATGACATTAATGGCAGCACCTAAGTCAATCAAAATATTTTTTACAATTTGGCCATTTATATGTATTTGCACTACAGGACTTCCAGGGTCAATATACTTTGGGATGACTACATTTCCCAACATTATATCAGCCAATTTCTCTAAGACATGAATTGTTTGGGGATCCTTTTTCTTTCATCTAGGCTTCTTCAAATAGGTCTCTTTAATAGCTTTTCCAAAAATGGGTACATCTTTAATAGCCTGAAATAAGGGGATTTGAATTTGTACATTTTTGAGCTGATCCAGAATGTCAAAAGTGGGTTATTCCATAGATGTAAATGCAGTACTTTGCAACCTCTGAGGAAAAGGTGGTTTGTCTTAACTTTTCTAAATAGGCTCCTTAGAAACCGTATCAGGTATAGGCATATGCTCAGGAGGATCAGCAGGTGCAGTAGATTCTTCAAGGGAAGAATCTACTATTTCAGTAATTAGAGGTGGTTTTGGAGCAGGTAAAGTGGTTCCAGACCTCAAATGGATGTCATTAACATCTAAGGCATAAGCTTGATATTGGTTGGCTTCGGCAAGATACATAGGCTGTTGTGGCTGCTGCTGTTGCCTATTATTGGGATTTGGCAACGACTGGGCAGGCATAGGCATTTGTTTTGGAGGTCTAGTATTTGTGGCAGTTGTAGGAGGTGGCATAAGGGCCTGTTGTTCCATCTGTGGAAGCTGCAGGAATCCAGAGGACTCATTTTGCCATTGTTGAGGACCTCTCCATTGAGGGTTTTGCTGCTAATTACCTGAAGGTGGGGTCCATTGTCCTTGTGGCTGCTGCCAACCTCCTTGAGGAGATTTCCATTGTGGGGTCTGGTAATTAAGCCAACTTGGTTGAGGTGGATTCCAGGGTGGTGGTGATCCATATGCATGTTGCCATTGGTTATTATAGCCAGAATAAGGATTACCAAAAGTTAAAGGATCTTGAGGCATACCTTGTCTTTGGGCCCATGGTCTCCTTTGTGCAACAAAAAACACTTGATCATCATCACCTTCTACTGGCTTGAAGTCAGTAGGTAGTTGCCTAGCTTCCAAATTAGCCACCGTCTTGCATCTACAGTCATGCTTCTTCTGTCTGCAATATGGACATAACTCGGCCAAAACTGCCTCAACTTCGTCATGTTTCTTCTGAGCTTGCATAGTATCCAGTTGTGTAGCCATATTATTAATGATGTCCTGCTTGAAGTCAGATAGCAAGTTTGTTATCTCCATCCGAGAAACTCCACCAGAAGAAGACTTCCCCACTGTAGCATGATGACCTCGACCTTTCTTAACTATTGCTCGAGAGTAGTTAAGACATATTTTCTTTATATCATCCCAAGACAGTTGGGCTATATCACCTCCTCCCATCAGGTCCAGGGCGTCTATACAGGCATCACTGATTCCCCTTAGAAAGAGTAGTTTCTGAGAGTCCTCGTTGAGAGTATGGTTTGAGTTCCTCTTTAGTGAAAACAAGAACCTTGAAATATAATCTTCTAGACTTTCATCCTCCTTCTGCTGAATTCAGAATATGTCATCTCCTTTACTGGCACTCTTACAATATTCCTTATACCTCTCAAGGAATTTAATCTGTGTGGCTGCCCAACTATCAACAACACCTCTTCCCAGACTCATGAACCATCTGAGAGCTCCCTCCTTCAAGGTGGAAGGAAATAACTTCAGCTTATGGGCATTTGTATTGTAGTCATAACTGCGACAGAGGACATCAAACTCAAACAAAAAAGTTTCAAGGTCCTCTGTGTCTAGGCCATAGAATTTTGGAAGTAGTGAAGAAGGTATATTCTTAAGATTGTCAGTATCTCATTGGGGAACAATGGGAAACTCAAAAGTAGGAGGTGGATTATTAGGTGGATTATTTGCCATGTTTGCTTGCTGGAATAACAGAGCGAATGGATTTTCCTCAGGTTCGTTGTCAGCTGGGTCAAATGGTAGTTCAACAAACAGGTTTTCAGGGAGGAACCTTCCAAGTGCGTCTCTTCTTCTATGCATGCAATACAATGAATTGTGGTTTGAAAGATTTTGAAAATTTTTGACTAACAAACTAAACTAATACTAAAAATGACTTCTAATAAATCCTTAGCTTAACGCCATCCCCGGAAACGGCACCAAAAATGGTCGCACCTATAAAAGGATATGATAATCACAGTAAAACCTTTCCTTGGAATTGGACATTCCAACAGGTGACTAATATATTTCTATGGACGTTCATTTACTTGTCAAACTAGGGGACGTATACTTTAAATGGTGCGGCAAAATATATGCACTAAGAACTAGTTTCAGTCAAAACTTAGCAGAAATAAATACTTAGAAGGGAATTCTATCCACGCTACAGGAAAGATAATGCAAAGTTATTTTAACTCAACTATGATTTGATTAAAACAGAAACCATAATAGTTACGACTGAAACAAAAACTAAGAACTAGCCTTATGCTATAGGAACAGGCACAGGGATGGATTCCCTATGCTGCAGGAGCAATACAAGACTGAGTTTGTATGAAAACTTCATAGATGAAAGCTAACTGAAGATCAACAGAAAAGAACATCTAACTAACTAGCTACAGATACTTACTAAGTGGGCCCCCTTAGCAAGCATCTACTGATTACATAGATGTTGAACTCAGAACTTCATCAAACTTTATTCATGAAAATAGAATGGTATACATTGCTTTGTTGATATAGAAACTAACAACAAATTATGTCTCTTGTCAAACAGATTCTTCTTTTCATTATCATACTGACTCTTACATGATATCTGCTATCACTATGCTTCTATCTTACTCTAGCTATCATCTCTCCTCTCACTCGCGTAGGAGGAGAACTTTATTTAAAATCAGGAGAGTAACTAACTAACCCTATCATAGAAAGACGTGGAAGTAAAGTGTATCCCAGAATCAAGGAACAAACTTCATAAATGAATTTATGCATTCAACCCGATCCAGAGAGAATCTAGTGCTCCACTCTTTCCAGACTGACTATCATTAAAAATCTTTTCCAACGGTTTCGGTCAGAGAGTCTTCGTCGGAGCTTCCTTGAAGTCGTGCAGGAAATGGACTTTACTGCAAGGCCGAGATCGGCTGCGCTTGACTCGATCATTCCTCAACATCCTGCGATACAAAAGGTAATAGATGCGAAAGAAAAGGCGTATGGCATATACACAATATCCGTTCATTAATCACACATTTAAATCCATTTCATCATTCAAAAACTGTATGTGATATATCAGTCATTTAGGGAGTCAACAAGGTAATAAATGCAGTCAGGTCAACACAATAAGCTGCAGGAACATGAAAGTGTTTTGCTACAGGATATCCCCATAAAAGGTTTCAAAAGAGTTTTAAACAACCACAAATAATAAAAGTAAAGGCATTAAAAGTTCATCATAGTATCCAAACTATGAGCACATTTTTGGCTCATCACTATAAATAGAGGATTCATTTAATGATTTTTCATCCACATTCTTAGTATCTTTGATATACACACATTCATCTTGCACTTCATCTTGATCATCATCTTGCATCTTGTTCATCATATCACATAGCATTTTCAAGGCATATCCAGTATCAAGTTTATCAAGGATTGGGAAATGGCTACTTTCCACATCAAAGTAACACCAATCCACTATGGGATAGGTTTGAATAGAATTCACATGCTTTCAATTAGTTTCTTTGGTATTTTAGTGTTTTGTTTACATTATTTAGTATGATTCAATATTTCATAGAGATGATAGTTTTACTTGCTTTAAACAGACTAACAATACTAATGTGGTTCATTGTTTGAAGTTTGTGAAATTTAGTGTCTACACTATCTAAATTTGTCTCTTTCTCCCATTCTCTATCTTTTGAGTTTCTCTCTCGTTATTAGGAAGTAGGCTACACATAGTGTGAGATTTGAGTATGAAACAATTCTCACACTTTCAAACCACTATTGAGTCAGAAAACAAGTTTCAACTACCATTTAATGGTAAACAAGCTATAGTTTAATCATAAAATCCTCTAAAATATCAAGTAAAATCCTCCAAAATCTCACTTATCGCTTAAAATCCAAATAAATATTGGTTTGACAACTAGATGGGAGCATTCTATTTCCATTTACAATATTTTTTGTCAATTTGATGACAATTTTCTTTTTTCATTTTCATTGGTTTATGTTTTAAATATGTATGCAAATATTTCATAATCATATAATACTAAAGAAAAAATGTAGATTTTTCTAAATTTATTTCATTCCATTATTTAGCACTTATTATTAATTGTTTAGTCTAGCCACATGTAGTGCATCCATGAACACGCACATACTCTCTAGCATATTAACATATATATATATATATATATATATATATATATATATATATATATATATAGTTTTTTATTGGCATAATCCTTGAACCTTCTCTATGTGCAAGTGTTACTATATATATCTCTCTTTCTTTTTTCTAATCTCTCCAAAGATGAATTAAACTATCAGATTTTTTCATATATTAATTTAATTTGATCTATATAAAAATATATTAATTATTAATTGATATTTATATTAATTTAATTTGATCAATATAAAAAATATATTAATTATTAATTATAATAATTTTTTTTTTATATTTAATAATCTTTATTATAGAATACAATATATAGTAATAATATAACCTATATACTATTATATATAATAATAAATATAATGATATTATATATAATTTGATTTGTATTATGTAAAATATATATATTATATTAATTATAATTTGTATTAAATATAATTTTTTTTTATTAATTATATAATTTTATATATGTATTTTATAGTTTTGTAGAAAAAATAGAATATATAATAATAATTAATAGTATAATTATATTATTTTTAATTTATTTTTTATTATATTAAATATGTAATAGATATTTAACTACATTGGGTAAAGGATGCCCTAATCTTAAAACCTAAATGTGCTCATAATTAGAATCTTGGCCATAATTTTCATTTTAATAAATATACTCTAAAACCCTCATCCAAATCTTATTTTTAGGCTCCCACTCACCAAATTGGAGAAGTGAAAGCTCAATACCAGTGAGGAAGAGTTTGGAGTGAAAACCAATAGCAATGGAAAAATAGTAAGAAGGTTACAACAAGAAAAAGGATGAAAAAGATGAACAGTTGAGAGTTGTTTAACCTTCTTGCATAGTCTATGTGAAAATCCTCACCATTGCTAGACAAAAGAAGATTGTGAGCTTCAAATAAGGAAACACCTTCGGCATAGTTATTTCAATTTTGAATTACAAAGAGAACATAAAGTCTTTTAATTGTAAGCCTAACCTTCAAAACAAGTGATCAGTTTGGTTGGGCAACATTTCCTATAGGGTGATCCCACAATAATGGGTTACAATTTTTGGCCAAACTTGACATTAAAATTAGGATTTTTCACCAGACATTCACTTTCTTACACTTATAGTAGCTAAACCATTAAGGTTTTGAAGATGAATCAAACTAGTTATTTGTTAGATATTTTGTGTAGATTCTAATTATATGTTTTAAAAAAAATAAAAAAATAAATTGTGAATCATTTTATGTAATTTTTAATAACTTATTTTTTCTACTAATCAGCATTTTTAAAAAGTGATGTTCACTTCAGCACACATAAATTTTTTTATAGATAGGATACAATTATGATTTTTAAAATGAAAAATTTTCACACCAATATCTAGGGATATTTTTTCATAATTTTTTGTTACATTTTTTTTTTTAATTAATTTTCCAAGTCAGCGTAATTATAATTTGGACAGAGGTGTACTTCGGCACGCATAACTTTTTTTGTATTCATTTGAATTAACTTATTCCTTTTTTGTTGGAATAAGGACATCAATACCTAGGGCACATGTATTTTTTAGAATTTTTTTTCTCTATTTTTCTATTTTTTCGTATGTGTGAAATAAAGAACTTGATGTTCATTAAAAATCCTACATTCACAAGAAATAAAAAATAAATATAATAATCAAATTAAACATATTTAAAATTATACTTTGTAGGAAGCTTATAATAAGGGCTACAGGATTACAAAGCACAAATTTTAAATGAATTCATTTGATCACCCAAAAGGTAAATCAAAAATGGTTTTTTATCAGTATTTTGATAAGTGTAGAGGAGACTCGATTATAGGTATGGTTTAAATCTAACAAGGTTCTATCCAAGGGGGTTTGATCTAAGGGGGTTTGATCAATCCCTCTTTAATTAAAATAATTTAAATGGAACCTTTAAAGTCATAAATCATTGTATTTTGTAAAAATATGTGATTTCAGGCAAAAATCAGGATGTCCCAAAAAGTGTAACCCATTATTGTGGCAGCACCCTATAAAATCATGAAGATCATTAATATTTTAGTTTAACCCATATTAATACATCATATCTAAGAGCATGGGATAAGCATTCATTTTTATATAAAATCAAAATCCATCGGTTTAGCTGCATTTTGAATTGAAGGCCATGTGAACATTTTAATTTTTTAGTTGTTAAATTTTTTGTCTAACTTTTTTTGTAAATAAAAAGGGGTAAATTTTTTATTGAAATTAGGAAATAAATAGAACAAAGAGCTCAAGGTACTCAAAGCCACCGAAGAAAGAAAGCACCAACCACCCAATCAAGAAAAAAACCACAAACCCTTATCCATCCACATCATCAGCAATGACCTTCTCTAATTCATGATGATAATTAGGGGATAGCTGTCCCCACTCCTCAATCTTCCAATCACTAGCATGCTCCAAAGCCCACTTAGCCAAAAAATTAGCAACCCTATTCCATTCACTCAAAATATGGGAAAAGGACACCACTTCCAACATAAAGTACATCTTCAAAATCTAACGAACCACCAAGGAAAGCTTCCAATTAACCTCAACCACCTTTTTCTCATGCAAAAAATTAATAATAATTTGTGTTAGATTCACAGATAATCCTATGCCAACCCAAAGCACAAGCATGCTCAATAGCACAGAGAATTTCCAACCCCTCCATAAGGCTATTAGAATGCTTCCCTTTGTGAATGGAGAAAAGGAAAATAACCAAGCTAGAACCATCTCTTCCAACTCCACCAATTCTAGCAAGCCAACAATTACCCCTAGAGGAGCCATCTGTATTAATCTTCAGAACATCCACTAGAGGAGGCAGCCATCTTCCAACACTTTGAACCTTCTTTTTAGCTTGTCTACCTCTTTTGACACAAATATAGGAAGAAGTCAATGCTTGTAAGCCTAGTCTATTCACAATCTCATCATCACTTCATTCTAAGGGAAAAGACACATCACATTTGGCTTTCACCATCTCTTGGATCATACCAACAACTCTATGCCAAACCTGTTGAACCACCATCCTGTCCCCATGAAAAATCCTATGATTCCTTCGTAGCCAAATATTCCAAAGGATGAAAGTAGGACCAATGCACCACATGATCTAGAGGAAAGAAGTCTTAGAAGGAGGTCTTCCTAGACTACTCCAGAACCCAACCAGGGAAGAAGCATGAATACAAGGATGTTTCCAAACACCCCACCATAAATTCCAAAGCAACATAGAACAAGAACAATGAAGAAAAAAGTGGGAAGAATCCTCCTCATTGTAGCTGCATAGGACATAAAATAGAGGGACCCTAGAATCCTTGCTTCTGAAGATTATCCCAAGTCAAACATCTATTCCAAGCTAGAGTCCACACAAAAAAATTACACTATCGCCATGAAAACTTGTTCCACACTTGTTTCCACCAAGGAACCTCCACCCCACAAAAATTATGAGCCAACAACTCCTGGTACCCACGAGCCACAGTGAAAGCCCCCTTTGGATCAAGGCTCCAAGCAAGAATATCCTTATCCCTAAGGGAGTTGCATTTTCTACCAATCAAAATACTTTTAAGCTCAACACACTCCTCCTCTATCCCAGCCATAAGCCATTCACAAGGCTCCTTCCACCTAGCCACCTCCATCTGCCCACATGGATAATAAGTCATAAAATAAATCACCCTTGACCAACCAACCTCAATGAAGTGCTAGAAAATATTCATCAAATTAGGATACTAGTGTAAAATGGGAGGAAAACCATCCCAATAATTTGACCAAAACATGGCCTCTTCCCCCCTATTACATATCCAGAACAAGCCCTCCTTGATTAGGGCAACCCCTTTCTTAAGCATTCCCTAAATCACAAAACCTTTCCCCCATAGATGATACCTTGGAATCTCCTCCTTCAGAACCCCTAGAAGGTACTTGTGAGATAAAATCCTAGCCCAAATATTATCGTGCTCCATACACCACCTGCAATAAAGCTTTGCAATGAACACCAACCCAGACTAGGTCGACTGTCGCAATCGAAGACTCCCAAAATTCTTTGGGCTACACACAATATCTCACCTCACAAGGATCCACTTAGAAGAGGACAAGCTACGCACCCATAAGAATTTTCTAGCCAAGGAATACAAATCCATCACAAACCCAACCAGAGCCACTTAAAGCATACATATATAAATAGGAAGGAACTGTACCACAGACTTAAGAAGCTGAACACATCTAGCAAAGGACAACCATCTATGAGTCCAGTTGTTAACCTTTGTATGAAACTTTTCCAAAATATTCTTCCATGACTCCCTAGGGAGACTGCCAGAAGAGATAGGAATGTCAAGATACTTTAAAGAGAGAGACCCAATCTGAAACCTCAAGATATGAGTAATCCTTTGTTGAATAAGACATGGAGTATTGAAGAAGAAAATAGAAGATTTATCTTCATTAATAAATGGACTAGAAGAAACAAGATAAATATCTAAATTCTTGCATAAATTTGTGGCTTCTCTGATCTTAGCCATACCCATCAAAGTAGTATCATCCACATATTGTAGGTGGGACTGAGGAGGAAAACCATTTCCCCACACCCAACCCTGAATAAAACCCAACTCCACATTATGTTTCACCAATATTCCCAAACCTTCAACAAGAATAATAAATAAATAAGGAGAGAGAGAGAGAGAGAGAATCCCCTTGATGAAGGCCTCTAGAAGCAGTAAAAAGAGAGGAAGGCTCACCATTTATCAACACTGAGAAAGACATGGAAGTAATACAAGACATTACCCACTGCACCCACTCTTCCAAAAAACCAAAGGCAATAAGATTTTTTTGCAAGAAGGACCACTTAACTCTATCATATGCTTTACTTTGAATTTAATAAATAAATATTATTCATTTTCTATTTTAATTATGACTAAAGTCTTGATTGATAGGTTGTTTGAAAAACCTCTATAGCTTTCAAAAGGTATCACATTTTCTAAATCTGAAACATGTGTCACATTCTATTCTTCACATACTATAGGATTAAAAAAAATCAATTTGATGAAGTTTTGACCAAGTTAAGGTGGTCAAACATACAAGTTTTCATATCTTTTAAAGTTGTAATAAAAAATTAATAATTAATTATTTACTTGGAAAAAAATTACAAAAAAATATGCATCACATCGGGACATGAGTCCTATACTTATATATAGAATCTTATAAAAAATATTATCATTTTATTATGGTTAGGGTGGTCAAATAGACACCTATTTTTATTTTTTCCCTAAAATTTAAGTGCTATTGGATTGAAATTTCAAATTTTCACTAAATAGATTTTTTTTTTTGTTAAATAAACCTAGTAGTTTAGAAACTACATTCAATTAGCTACCGATTCTATTGTTACATATTTTTGAAATAATATAGATATCTTATTCAAATTTTTATGTCAAATTTCCTGACTCTAATTTTTTTGAATTTTTTGCCACTTAAGGGCCTATTTTTTCCATGATGATCCTGCACATACACGAACATAGCCTTTTCTTTCAAGGCTACCATAAAATGAATGGTTTTAGTAGCAATGATCACCCCATCTAGAATTTTTTGATCTTCAACAAAACCACTATGTTCCTTAGAGATAAGCCATCTAAACCATCACTTCATCCTTTCAACAATCAACTTGGAAATGATTTTATAGACTACATTACAAAGGAAAATAGGCAAAAATTGACTCAACCAATTTCCCCCCTCACATTTGGGAATGAGAGCAAGGAAGTTAGAGTTAAAAGCTTACAACATCTACTTATTCCTTTGAGACTCACAAACCACCTCCAATAGATCTAGCTTAATGATATCCCAAAATTCTTGATAAAATTCAATCAAAAATCCATTTGGACCTAGGGATTTTCCTTTCTTCATTTGGAAAATAATAGCCTCCAATCACTCTAGTGAGATATGGCCCAAAATATGTTGATTCATCTCTCTAGTAACCAAGGAGGGGATCTACAAGACAAAACTTGGTTTTCTTCTACCAAACCATCCTAAAAATCCTCTCTAAATAAAGAAGGAAAGAACTAAGAAGCCTCTCTAGACATATCTTGCCAAGTAGATAAATGCTCAGCCCAACCATTCAAAAGAATAGGCATAGAATTCCCATGTCTCTTGGCTTTCACCAAATTGAAGAAAGTAGTGTTTTTGTCCCCCTCCTATAACAACTCAATGCAAGCCTTTTGTTTCTAATAAATTTCCTCACATGGCTCACACTCCTCTGAAGCTTTCAAAGCCCTTGCCTCCTTGAGTAAATCCTTTAGAAAACCAAGCTCCTTGATCTCCCAGGTGATGACATCCAAGTCTACTTGAGCAACAACCTTAGCTTGAAAAACATTTCCAAAACACTACTTGTTCCACCACATGAGCTAATATTTAACATATTGTAGCTGTTTGGAAAAAGAATGCATAGTAGTTCCATGAGCAGGCCTTCCCATTTACCACCATTCAACCATATATCCCTACAAAGAAGAATCTCTTAGCCACATGAGCTGGAACTTTAAAGAGAGGAGACAAGCAACATGAGCTGGAGTAGCAAATAACTTAATAGGCCAGTGATCCAAGCCCCTCTAGTCCAAAATCTCAAAGCTAGTAGACCATAATTCACCAATCTAATCCAAGAAACCAAAAAATGGTCAAGTCTCTTAGCAATACAATTCTCTCCCATTCTCCTATTATTCTAGGTAAACTAACCATTACGAGGCTTAATGTAAACCAAATTCAAGGTTGAAATGTTATCATGAAGAAGGAAAGAAGAAGGCACCAACCTCGCAATACCACCCTTATTCTCACTCAACTCAATAATAGCATTAAAATTACCATGATAATCCAAGGGAAAAAAGGAGCAACGCTTCAAATGAAATTGAAATGAGACCACAATAACTGCTTATAAGGAAAATTAGTAGGCACATAGATGTTTGAAAGAAGAATAGTTTCCCCTTACTCCAAACTTGAAGCAACCATCGAAATGGAAGACTTGGAGGACATCCACCAAAGAGGAAAAATCTGTAAAGGGTTCCACAAGCAAGCCACACCCATTGCATTACCATGAGCCCCAATACATCGGCAGTCACCCCACCCCCACAGCTTTGACAACATACCAACCATACTTTCAATAGATAACTTAGTCTCCTATAAAAAAGAACATCCGGAGAATGAATTCGTACCAATTCATGAACAATTTTTTGTTGAAGGGCCACTACTCAGGCCCCTTACATTCCAAGAAAGGACAATCATTTTTAAGGGTGAGAAAAATGGGAATCCAAGGTCTTAACAGATCCAAGCTCCACCAAAGTCTCCCCCATCATCTTTAACTTTTCTAAGACTTTGTTTCTTCCAACCTTGGAAGACTTCTCAACAACCCCTTTCTTTTGGTCTTTTTGAAGAAGTTCCAATGAAGGAGAGGCCTTGCTGCCTTTACCCAAACCAAACCCCACTTTCACCAATGGAGTAGAGATTTCTCCCTCCTCCATTTTTACGTCTACAAGAGTCTTTGAGCTCCCATGAACCACAAAAATTAGATCGATCTCCATTTGCAAAGCACCAACCTCCTATAAAGTCTAGTTGTAATCTGCAATAATTCCCTCTTGAACCTCTTCCAAACCACCCTAGTCCATAAACATTAAACCTATATTAACCTCCTGTTGACTGAGATCATCCAAAACCTTGAATCTATTAAAGGTATCACCTTCCTGATGCTCTTTTAGAGTCATCTTTTGACCCCAGTTCCTATTATAAGACTTAATAGGAATAAAACCCTTTGCACCAATAGCCACACTAGGAATGGGGTCCTTTCCTTTGTCGACCTTAAGAGGGTTGTGGGGAGCTTGAGTATTCTGAGACTCAAAATATTTAGACTTTGTTCATCTTCTCTATAGATAGCCATATTCATGGCATAGATGACAACAAAAGGGTAATGCCTCATAATCTAGCTGTTGCACCTAAGAATATGAACCCCCACAAATTTCTAAAGAATCTAGAAGAGGGTTATTTAAATCCATCTTAGCAAAAATGAAAGAAAATTTTATTACCTTTCTATCCTGAGTTTGCTAAGAAGGACCCACTGGTTTCCCTAGTAGTGAAGCAACCCTATGCAAGATGTCATTGCGCCAACATTCTACTAGAAATCTAGGGAGACACACACACTGCAACCCGATTTGAGAGTTCCTCTGAAGGATCAAAACCTGCATACCAAGGTTTGATAAATAGGCCAATTTTCTTGTGGAAATAAGGCCGACCTTTGAAACCTCTATTACGATCCACCATGCAATTAAAGGTCACCATGAAGTAATTGTTCACCAATAGCATTATTTCCATCTCACACTCTGGAGACCAAGTACAGTGAGCCCATAACTCCAAAAATTGGATTGAAACCCTCATTCCCAATAATTTGAAAAGAAAAACATGGTTTGAGTAATATTTAATATCCTCCACAGTTGATTCTAGTTGAAATACTAACACTGGCCTATCTTTGGTATGCTCTAAGTATCCATTTATCTTCAAGATACGAGAACATCGAGACAAAACAAATCCTCCATTGCCCAAATCATTTGTAAATATTATAATAAAAAACCCTCAATGAATGATTTGGAGAGGAAGCCCCAAATGCGGCATGAAAATCCATTAGAGATTTGACCCCTGATGTCTCCCCCGAAGCCATAACAAGAGGAAAAAACACCCTCAACCCCCTCCCAAGAAGAATAGAATAGATCCAACCAATAAAAAAGAAAGGGAAACACTTAATGCAAAGAAAGCAAGCCCGTACACTAACTACCACAACATCCATGCTTTGGCCAAGACAAACCATAGAGCAACAGAGAAGAAGCAAAGTGAAAAACTAAAGAAAATTCCTCCCCACACACACTAAATCTCTCCCCCAACATAGCACATATAGCAAACCCCAATCAGGAACAAAGGACATGCATGTACAACAAGGAAAGAGCATGTAGTCGCATCCTCATAGGCCACAGGCTGGAAAGCCCTCAAAAGAATCGCCTCCCAACATCGCTCATTCTTATCAAAAAATATCTTAAATAATATTAAGGTTTGGGCCTTGGTTGTTGGAACTACAAGAAAGAAGCCCCACTAGTTCACCAAGGAGCCTCCCCTTAATACTGGGGTAAACATCTCCATTGTTGACATAGTAGAGAGCAACCCTGCGAGGTTTGAACCTTGGTTGTTGGCTCTACAAGAAAAATATCCTCACCATTTCACTAAAAGGTTGCCCCTTCATAAAAATATTAAGGTTTGGGCCTTGGTTGTTGGCACTACAGACAAGAAGTCCCACCAGTTCACCAAGGAGCCTCCCCTTAATACTAGGGTAAACATCTCCATTGTTGACACTATAGAGAGCAATCTCGCGAGGTTTGAGGGTTGGTTGTTGGTTCTATAGGCAAGAAGCCCCACCATTTCACCAAAGGGTCACCCCAATTTTTTTGTCTAACTAGTAATGCATATAAATTTAATATTTCTTTCTATTGACTTTGGGACATAGTCTCATATATATATATATATATATATTAGTCATGAAAATATTCTATGATTGCTTATCTTAAAAAGAATTGTGATAAAAAGTCATTCCACTTTCTAACACATTTTTGTTTTAACGTGAACTTGACATAACATTAAAATTTAGTATATAGTGTTATGCAATTTACAAGTCTATATAGATAATTTCAAAACTAGGAAAAATGTTAAGAATTATTAAAAAATGACTCTATATAATATAATTATATGAAAAATTGTTAAATGAGTGTCAAAATATATATTATGAAGTAAGTCCTTTTTTACCATACACATAAATGTCGCATACAAAAAATTCATCATTAGCATTTCATCAATGAAAAATTTACTGCCAACAATTCACCACCATGAAAAATTCACCGATGGAAAATTGAATACCAAGTAAACTTCATCGCCAACAATTCATCGCGGTGTAAAATTAACCACATTAATATTTTTAATAAAATCAATTTTTTTGAAATATATATTAAAAAATATTAATACGGTTAATTTTTTGTAGCGGTGAGTTTTTCGTCATTGAATTTTCTGTGGTGGTGAATTGCTAGTGGTGAATTTTCCATTAGTGAATTGTTGGTGATGAATTTTCCTAGAGCCAAATGTAATCAATAACCAGATAACATAAATATATATATATATACATATGTTGGACAATAAAATGTGAAGCCACAAGGAAAAGGAAATTTTGATTCATTAATGTACAGGAGGATCTATAAGGATTTGTTAGAGAGCTTGACACTCCTTGAGATTCCTTCGTCTTGGGGGTAGAGAATCCCCTCATTTACATTGTTGATAGCAGAGCTTTGTGTTTTATTATTTGTCTTTAATTATCTTATCATTGAGCTCTACATCACCTACATTGACTTAGTAATTCTAAAAGTGTAAAGAAGTTTTCCATTCCATTTGACTTATCCTTATTTCCTACTATCTGATGATAAATCTCAACTCTATACTATTAAGAACCATGTTGTGAAAAAATCAGTCTTCTACACTACTATTTAAGGGAGTGATGTATATAAAAAACTACAACTATGATCCAAAACTATTATAAAAGGTAAACAAACACATTCATAAGTAGATAAATAGTTATACCATAATAGATATATTGACAGGGGGAAAACCCTTTCAAAATAAAAGCCCCACAATCTATAACATACACAATGTACTATAAAATATAAAATAAATGAAAACATACTTGTAGCACAAGTCTTCATAGGAGTAGTTAATTTGGAATTAAACTTGGAATTTTTTTGGAAGGATTTCAACAACACCTCTTTAATTTTAAGCTCTCACACTCAAACTATTTCCTTAAGTGCCAATATATACAAAAGTGTAGAAGCAAGAAATAACTTTTAGTTTATAAAACCATGTGTAACACATCTAATGGGCTTCAAATATCCAATGCCACTTTTCAATATTCTCACAAACTATTAAAAATTTTAATTCAATAAAACCCTTGTAACCTCCCATTTTAGCCACTCTTCATGGGAACCCAACTTGTAATGAAAAACCATCTCAAAATAGGAATTATTTGATAAAAATAAACCTAACATAGCTGGTCAAGATTCCAAAGTAACTTCTCCTATTTTTGGTTCTTAAGTATCATAATATTCTATGATTACTTGTCATAGCATCCCACAAAAAGTAAGGCTTGAAATCTTACAAATATGTACACATTATGACAACATACAACTAATGGAATAACATATTTACACATGTCACCAAATTCCTTCAAAAAATTATAATGCTCCATTGTAAGTGGAAAATAGATATAATTAAATAAATATATTATGAAATTATAAATGGTTACAAGAAAAAATGAATAATAAATAAATAAAATAAAGAACTTGCAATAATTGAGAAACCTTAATTCCAAATATATAGTCAAATTGACAAGCATCCTCAATCTTGACTATTGAGTCTACACTCTATGATTAGTTGAATATTCATTTGGTCACAAGCATAATTCTTGGGATCTTTCTTTGACATAATTAAAAAATTAAAGCTTTAAGATCCATTAGATTTTCTATCTCATAAGATAATATGATGGTCATAAATTTTTTTATGAGTTTATGGTACTTCACCTTATGTATACACTCACTCCTATATCACATATACTATAGCTAGATCCATCACTTCTTAATCATCAAACTTGATCAATCTCAAATATTGACACTAATATGTTGAACATTATTCTAGCTAAGCTTTAAGAACTCTTAGATTATATTTAATATGCAAAACATTTGGGAACTCATGAACACAAAGGTGAAGGCATGCACCAAGAGTTCAAAACAACTTGACATGTCATAGGGCGATGACATCATCTTCCACTAAGAGCAGACATTATATTTATTGGTACTTTTCTTTTAGAAAATTAAACTAGTTATTTATATATTGCTTGCAAATATAAAAGACAACACTAGAAGTTGCCTAACATTGCTAACTATGCACTTAATCCACTTATTTCTTGGACCTACATTATAATTTTATTGAATTTATTAGCTCAAAGCTCCAAGAATCACGTAATCACATCTCCGTCTAGTGATCCTTGGAAAGTCATGAGACAAATGAGATCCAACACAAACTAAGCCTCAAAGTTTTTCTTTTTCAATCTAATATATCTACAATTACCTTTTCTTATGTTGAATACGTCAATACATATATAATTAAAGCAAGAATATAAGTAATCAAAATAGTCAATGCTTCCCTGCCTTCACACAAAACGTGATGAACAACATTCCACTTGCTAACAGATGTTCATTTTAACAATGATCTCCAGACAACATTAAAATTTAGTATTTGATACTATAGAGCTTATGGGCCCATATAAACAATTCTATAAGTAGGGAGAAGGCTAAGAATACTTAAAAAATGACCCTAAATATCACTACATTAGCAATTTCTAAAGTGAGTGTCGGAAGGTAAGCCATAGATTTCAAAGTGAGTCTTTTCTTACCACATACATAGATGTAATAAATAAACCAATAGGACAATTATATGAAAATGTGTTGACACATGAATGAAGATAAAAACCACAAATATAACACTATGCATAATAAGAAAATATGTGATATAGATCAAAAGACCGGACTTCACACATAATTATACTATATATTTATTTATCTATCAATATATAAAAACTCTCTACCAAAATCCACCATTGCAATGATACTACTATCCTAATGATACAAACTATTCCTAAATAGAAGACGATATGAGACCACGTCCCAAAGTCATGAGAAACAAATATTAAATTTATATTCATTGCGAATTAGACGAAAAATTTAACAGTTAAAAAATAAAATCGTACAGACGGTCTTCAATTGAAAGTGCCACTAAATAGACGGATTTTGACTTTAGATGGAAATTATCTAAATAAGTGCTTTACGGGACCGTGTACACTTATTCCATTCTCTCAGGAATGAATCCACTTGAGGATGAAACAACACTATATTCTGGGATTCCACGGCATGGTGGGTGCAGGAAAATCCCTGTTGATGAAGCGTGTGTCGAACAGCGACGACGTTTAGAAATCATTTGAGAACGATGTCTAAATACAAAACATGAACAGGAGGCGGCAAAGCTGCCCAACGAAAGCGAAAGAAAGGTCAATGTAATCGCTACGATCAAACGAGAAACAGTATATTTAATGTCTCCCAAACGCGTTTGAGGTTTGATAATATTCGGTTTAGTATATGAATCAGACACACCCGTTGAACAACGAAAACCGCGGATTTGAAGCGAAGAATTTACATTTGGAGTAGTGAAATTTTCTGACTTTTTCAGGGTCTCACACGCCCCTGTGCGACTGAAATTTTGAATGGGTCTTCCTTGAATCACTTACAGTATTCAACTATTTTGATCGTCTATCCTTAGCCTCTCTATAAATATGGCCTCCTTTGTATGGGCTAATTACCATCTTCATCTGCTCTCTCCCAACATATATTATATTTCATTGTTTCTCATCAACTGGTCTTCTGTTTCTGCTGAGTTGTTCATTTGTAACTTGAACAGCTTTCTTTGTGAAAGAACGCTCTCCAGCAGTGAATATGGCGGGATCAATGCTTTTAAGAGTCATGATAGTGCTTCTTGTTCTAACCGTTCTGTTTGCCCTGCAAGTTTCTGCTCGATATAACCTTAAGACTGGTGTAAATACTAACGCAGATAGTAACTACAACAAAGATAGTTATAATCTGTTTCAAGTTGTGGACAGCTTACGATCTTGTACCAATTGCGCAGGTCATATTGTAGATCCCAAGTGCTGTAAATAGTAAAACAGGGCTGCATATGGGACTCTAATGATTCTGAATCATATGTACAGTAACAATGATAAACATGTCCTATGACCTTATTCATATTCATATTCTTCTGCTAACGAAACTGAGCGTTACTTCTATTCAATCTTCATATTTTGTTATCTGCAGTGATAAACATGGAGTGAAAGTATTAGACTACAATTTTCTAGAAGGAAAATTAATTTGGAAACAAATATATTTCCTTAATGATGAATCGCTTTGATGGTTGAAGGTGAATATTTCTATTTTATAAGATTTTAATATTTGCAACCTTTCCATATGAATGAGGTTATTAGTAGAATTAAAAGCTTTCGTGTTTAAAAGCAATTTGCTAAACAGGTAATTAACTGTCTCGTTTTACCCCTGTGAACATTTGAACTGATGAACATGTTTAAGTAAAGCGAGAAAAGACAATATATTAATCTCAAATTATGTTTAAGAATCATCTCTTCACAGGCTTAAGGAATGAATTGTTCGAAACATTAAATCAATGACACCTTTCATGAGATTGGAAGGCCAAGGGTGGCATAAAGACAAATTATGTTTAAGAATCATCTCTTCACAGGCTTAAGGAATGAATTGTTCGAAACATTAAATCAATGACACCTTTCATGAGATTGGAAGGCCAAGGGTGGCATAAAGACAATGTAAGAATAATTGTCAATGCGTGTTTCAAGTAGGACATAACCAAAAAGGTGATTTTCATGGTTTCTTTTATCATATATAGAGAATATACAATGGGATAGGGCTGAAGATGTTTATGCAATCAAGAATAGGGAGTCTATAATAGAAAGAGTGTAAAAGAGAATTTAGAATTGAAAATCATCGGAATTATTTTTATTAAATATTAAATTATCAATCATAATAAAGAGGGAGAACATTAAATAAAAGTTACAAATCTTATTGATGATTAAGAGTGTTATACACAGTCATAGAGAATAAGCTCAAACCCTAGGCTTAAAGAAATGCTAGAGGTCATTGTTAGATCAATTAAAGAGAAATAGAAAACCACTTACACAAGCCTTCAACAACCATACACAATGTTTAATTAAAGTCAAATTGATTGTCACAAAGTTCATAACATAGTAATTACAAAAGATAAACTAATAATACCCCAATTAATTAAATCAAATAAAGTTCTCCCATACAATAAAAGATGTGAAATATATTTACATCTTCTTTGTTGAGTCCCCTTAATCTCCTCATTACATGTGCAACATAAAATTAATGAGTACAATTCTATTAAAATTAATTATTATCAAGTTTACATAACAACTATCAATAGTTATAATACAAAGTTACAAACATTTCTTAACAAAGTATAATCCTAGATTAGCAAAGAACAAAGATTTAAGATATAATTCAAATAAAAAGATCAATGATTCAATTAGTTTAGACCAATGCCTATCTCACCATGTAGCAAAGTTAAAGCTTGAAAATAAGAGACATATTATGAATATAATTGAAGGATCTAGATATTTTCCATGTTTTGTAGTCTCATCTCATGAATTAATCCCCAATATAATCAAATAAGAGAATGTGATGTAAGAAATTATGTCTCACAATCATGAAATCTAGTAAAATATCTCAATTAAGCATGGAGACATCCAACCCTAAAAAGAATCTTGCTTGAATACACTATCATAGATTCCTACAAAAGATGCATCTCACATTTGCAAACATGTAAATGCATCAATTAATCCCCTAGAACATGCTACAAATTGTTGAGTAGGAAAAGTTATCCTAGATCCAATTAGGATAACTAATATTATCTCCATTTCACTTGACTCAATATTAAACATAAATTGACTAAGGATTTGATGATTAGCTTTCTGCCACAATGGAGAGCCAATACCCTAATGTTTATCTTTATTTTTGAGTTGTGTTGCAATAAATTTGACTTGTGTTTTGACAAACCTATTTGAAAAATGATACTAACAAGTTTGTTGTTAGTTCATATTTGGAAAATGATGCCTTGCTAAATAGTGTTCAACACTATGACTTCACATTGGGAGATGGATTGATAGGTGGTTTGTTTCCACATCACCTCTTGTTCCATAAGAAGAAGTATGCAGAGATTTTTCAAGGCATGTTATTGTCCACAATGCATGATACTTCTGTGCATCTATATCAGGTTCTCAATAAATATCGATTGGCCATTTCTATGGAGATTGATGATTTCAAAAGAAAATTTCATGCAATTTCTTTTTTGAGAAGTCACAACCACTTCACAAGCTGCTAAGAGAAAGTTTTGCTACTGATATGTTCCTGACATTAACAAAACAGTTTCATCTTATGACTGTCAACATAAAGGAAAGCATGTGGATACTGAAGAAAGTTTGGTTAATGGCTTTCAAAGAGCTGGAAGAAAATCTGCATCTTTTTAGCACAATGTATGTTGTAAATGTGTAATGGGTTGAATTTTGGCTTAAGGGATACTAATATACATATAGTCTGTATATTTGGTTTGGGTTTTTTGGTCATCAATGGGAATCTAGTTCAGTTGTATTGGGAAGGATAAAGAATTGTAAATTATAAATGATCATTCTGGTCCTTATAGTGATTTGTAAAAACTGTTACTTGGACTATGACTGGGGGTTTCCTTGTTGGCTCTTTCCTGCCATTATGTCTGCCTAAACCAACAATATGTATTAAAATATTATAAATAAAATTATAATTGGGCTACCACTTTTGGCTATATATATATATATAATTTAGCAGACAAAAAAAAAAAGAAAGTTACAAAATAATTTTAAATTTGAGACAAACACATAGATCAAAAAATATTTAATTTTGCAACTAGAGCTTTCCTATTAGACCCAAAATGCCTGAGACTCAAGCCATAATTCTCCTTTGGTTTGCACACCTAGTCCTAGCTCACAAGGCTCCACTTTTGATTGTTAGGATTTCTAGCCCTGAAAAATTTCCTAGTAAGGGTGTCATACTCCTTAAGGAATGCTTTAGGGGTAGATAACACCACGAACCTATACAAAGGAAGAACATATAGGATAGAGGTTAAAAGAGTCAACCTTCCTGCAAAGGATAGCCATAAAAAATTCCAATGATTGAATTTTGACCAAAAATTTTCCATTATCTCTCTTATTCAAGGTGCCAACACATAGGAGAATACCTAAATACTCCATAGGGAGACTCTCAATATGAAAATGAAGAATGTTAGGAATTATGTTTCATATCAACCTAGGAGTGTTGAAGAAAATGATGCTAGAATTTCCCTCATTAATATTTTGACCAGACACAATTGGGTAAGTATCAAGAGATTTCTTAGAGTGAATCACCTCATAAATTCTATCTAGAACCATTACAATAGTATCATCCAAAAATCGGAGGTGAGTCTGAGTGTCCAAAATATGGCCCAAACTCCAACCCTAAATGAGGCCCCTTTCCTTCTACTACTTCATCCATGTAGCAAAACCATCAACCATTAAAATAAAGAGGTAAGGGGAAAGAGGGTCTCCCTACTTGAGTCCATATGAAACAAAAAAGGTAGGTTTGGTGGATCCATTAACCAAAACAAAGGAGGAGGAATAAGTCATATAATTCATGACCCAAGAGATCAAGTAAATAAAAGCTAAAATCCAAAAGCATAAGTTGGAGGAAAGTCCACCTAACTCTCTCATAGGCTTTAGACATATCTAGTTTAATGAACATGGCCTTCTCCTTAGAAGACCTCACATGGAGTGAATAACTCTACCACAATCCCATCAACAATCTAGAAAAATTTGACAAAACCTCCCTATATCATAGAAGTCAATGGAGCTAAGGGATTTTTCAACCTTTCAACAATTAGCTTAGTTATAATATTGAAAGTCACATTACACTAAGCAATAGGCTGAAAATAATGTAAGGAATTGACCCCTTCTTGTTTTCAGAATTAAAGTGATAAAGGTGGAATTAATATCTTTAAGCATATGCTTCTTGGTCTAGGACTCCTGAACCACATCCAACAAATTAGATTTAAGGGTATCCCAGAACTCCTGAAAGAAGTCAATCGAGAAACCATCAAGCCTAAGAGCCTTTCCTTTCTTCATTTAAAACACATTACTTTAAAGATCCTCTAAATAAATAGGCTTTAAAAGGGAGTTATTCATCTCACTTGAGACCGTAGAAGGAATATAGTCTAGGAAAAGATCCTCCTTAGCTAGAGCAAGTGGACCCTACTTTGCAAAAAGAGAGGAGTAGAAACCTACCACCTCCTTCAAAATATTTTAGAAAGAGATTAATTATTCACCTTGGATAGAAATAAGAGAGGTAATAATATTACCATATCTTCACCTTTTAATAGAGTTATAGAAAAAAATAGTATTTTCGTCCCCTTCCTAAATCCAATCAATAAAAAGAAATTATTTCTAAAAAATCTGCTCCCATAGCTCCCATTCAACAAGTTCCCTTTAATATATAGTTTATTCTTGATGAAAATCCAAAGTCATACCCTCCTCCTTAATTATGAAAGTGATGTTGTTAAGTTGATCCTATACTCGATTCTTCACAAGAAATGGATTTCCAAAAGAATATCTATCCCATTTCTTAAGATTGTACTTTATAAACAAGAACCTCTAAGAAAAAGAGACCATAGCAGTACCAAAGGAGAGCTTCCCCTTAAACTACCACTTCTCAACCAATTGGTGCAAACTAGGATCATGAATCCACATAAGCTGAAATTTAAAAGGAGGGTGTTTGGACATAGAGAATAACAAGGAAGAGAACTTTATCAACCAATGATTTGATCCTTTTTATTCTAATATTTTAGAGGAATATTTCTATTTATTCCCAATCCAATGGTTTGAGACAAGGAATCTATCAATTCTCTCAAAAATAGAGCTCTCGGGCCACACCTTCTATTATGCCAAGTGAAGGTACCACTATTTGGTTTCATATCCACCAACTTAAGAAAAGAGATATTATCACACATCAAGCATAAATAAGCTCATAGATGCCAACTACCCTAGATTTTCCCACAAGATACAAATAGAATTTAAGTATCTTTCCAAAATCCAAGGGAAAGAAGGAGAAAGAGACCAAATGAATCTAATATGGGACTAAAACATAGTCTTACCTAGTAGATTATTAGGAACATAAATGTTGGAAAAAATAATAATCACTCTTGAGTCAAAGTAGGATGCTAAAAAAGAAAGAAATTTCCTTTTGGCCAACTACCAAAGAGGTGTGATCTAACATGGGTCGTAAAGACAAGCAACACCACATGTCAAACCTTGGGTACCAAGACACTGGAAAAGGCTCTTCTTCCAAAATTTTTAGGAAGAGTTCTTCATATCATACACTAAAATTTTAGTTTCTTATATAAAAACAATATTAGGATATGGTCATTAATCAAATCTCGAGAAGCCTTTTTTCTAATGATGCCATTCAAACCACTAACATTCTACAAGATCACAATATTTTTTGGGATGAGGAAAAGTGAGTGTCCAATGTCTTAACACCTAGTTCTACTAAGGACTCTTCCATTATCTTCATCTTTTTAAGATGATGTTTTAGTCTCACCTTAGCTAGCTTATCCACATCATCCCCTTTCTTTAAGCTCTTTTGATTGATTCCTATTAGGGTTAGGGATTTTCTCTTATCATATTTGTTAGACCCATAGTCTAAATCTCGATCAGTAATTACCTCAACATCTATATTCTTCTAAGGGACTTCACACAAAAAGTTAGCTACCATAACAACCTTTGGATCCCCCTCAATTCCTTGATCATTAGCCCAAGTCTCAATAAGGATTGGTGATAGTGCACCTCCTTCCTTTGAATCCTTAAGAGAATCCATTATTTGAATAGAAACATAGGGATATGTGGAGCTAAGCCCATTGATTTTATGTCTTGACTCCAAAAAGTATGATAATGCTCCATTAAATTTCGGTCCTCAAAATTTTTAAGAACATCAAACTTATCACGAAGAGTCTCCAATACACAATTTTGTTTTAATGAGATAACACCCTTGCCTTTGTTTAATCTTTCATAGGTATAAACCCATTTGAATTAGTCCCATCACTTTTTTTTGAAGCTTTACCATTTGCATTGGAATTGGTTGCATGCATCCCAACTAGACGTTGATGTGTTCTATGATCTAACATAAGACAATTCATTTGCAAGTGCCCATACAAAGGACATAAATGATAATAAAATGATAGTGATTCATAGTCTACCTATTGAATCCAACACATGCACCCTAATCTAATTCCAAGAGACTCTTGTAGGGGATTATTTAAAAATTAATTTATACACAAGGTTGATCAAAAGTGGGTACCCAATGATCAAGGGATTTTCAAGATGGACCTGAGGGCTTCCCAAAAATTGAAGCAATAGAGTGCAAGATGTCCTTATGAAAAAACTCAGTTAGAAGCCAAGGTAACTGAAGCCAAACAAAAATATTCGATGGAAGCTCCTCCAAAGAATCAAACCATAGATTTTATGGTTTGATAAAGAGACTTTCTTAATTATAAAAATATGGTCCACCTTCAAAAACCAAATTTCAATCTAGTAATGGGTGATCCCACAATACTAGTTTATAATTTTTGGCCAAACTAGACACTTAACTATTTTTTCCTAACTAAATCTTCACTTTCGGGCACCTATAGCAGCTAAAGCGTGAGGAATTTGAAGATGATGCAAACTAGTGATTTGTGATTTTTTTTTTGTAGATTCTAAATATATTTATTTCAATTGGAATCAGATTGCACTTTTTTTTCCATCTCCTTCAAAAACTAGTGTTTTTTAGTAAACACCAGTTTTAAGGAGTGATGCTCACCGTATACAACATAAAATTTTTTCCATGAAGGATAATTTTTTTTTTTATAATTTAGATTTGTAACTACATATCTAGTGCTTTCATTTGGTTTCATAGTGTTTTATTGAATATTTTTTCCTTAATCAAGTTTCAAAATCAAACCAATTACAATTCAGACATAGGCCTGTATACAACATAATTTTTTTTTGGTATGTATCAAAATTAATTTTTTTTATTTTTGTTGGATCAAGGACTTCAATATCTAGTGCACTGATATTTTTATTTTATTTTTATAATCTACTATTTTTCCACATGTGCAGAATAGAGAGCTTGTTTTTTGGTGAAAAACCTACATTCATGAGAAATAAAAAATAAATATAATAATAAAATTAAATTTATTTAAAATTGTACTTTTTTGGAAGCTTATAATAAGAACTACATACTTACAAAAACAAAATATTGAAATGAATTCATTTGATCCCCCAAAAAGTAAATCAAAAGTGGTTTTTTATTAGCATTTTGATAGGTGTAAAGAAGACTCCATTATAGGTATGGTTTAAAACTAGCAGGGTTATATCGAAGGGGGTTTGATCTAAGGTGGTTCAATCAAACCCTCTTCAATTGGAATCCTTTAAATAGAAATTTTTAAGACTTAAATCATTATATTCTCTAAAAGTATGTGATTTCAGCAAAAATCAAGATCTCTTGGAAATTGTAAACCAGTATTGTGGGATCACCCTAATCAAGAAAACACCATAAAGGAAAACCATTGTCTCCTAGGATAATTTCCATATCTCCTTTCATATTTTAGTCATTATGGGCCTAGGTCTCAAAAAAAGGTAGATAGATATGGACTCTCATGAACTTAGAAATTAGAGCACGCATTGACAAAGACATAATATCCTCATCTATAACATCTAGATTAATCACCACCACTAGGAAATCCTTGCTTATTTCCAAACAACCATTGGGTTTTGATCACATCTCCTAAGAATGATTATTATTAGATTCTCCTAACATGTGCAAGATGAAATTAACTACATTAATGTGCCCAAACATTGCAAAATACCCATTAACAGTAACAGAGTGAGAGGGGGTCCTCGAGACCCTGAGAGGATTCCATGTAAGAACTTGTAGGCTTGAACATAAAAAATACAAAAAAAAGAAAACAACAAGGAGCAAGAAAAATATCAAACCACACACCTTTGAGCGATGAAGTGGCAGGAAAAATCAGCCAAAGCCTATAGCTCAAGACCAAAAGCCTCATGCAGTAGTAGATGGAGTTGCATAGTGTAGGTGGAGCCCAAGATCACTATTTGTAGGATAAATTTCCATAGAAAAAGAGAAGCAATGCACCCTATTTCACTAGAAAGAGGGAAAAGTATGAGATCTGATTAAATTTACATATGGTATAGGCTTTTAAAGCCAAGATAAAAGTGTCAATTGAGAAAACTACCCACATGGGAAAAACCACCCAAGAGAAACTAATTAGAGTAATTTACTCTAACTTAAAACTTAAATACTCTAACACCCCCCCTTAAGTGAAACTTAGGGAGAATGAATATGCAAAATTGAAAAAAAGCAATATGGGTCTCACCTACACAACCATGTTAGGTACCCATTTACAATGAAATCTCTCACAAGTGGAGAAAAGGAGAAAAACCCTATGGGAAAAAACCCCTCTCCAAAATAGAGAAAACAAAAACAAAAATTGATGCATGGATGGAGGACTCAATTACACCCCCAAGGACTACACACATCATGTATATACAATCAATGGCCCCTCATAAGAGGGAAAGAGATATACTATATAGCCCCCCAACAATGTGTAATCACTTGCAAAAATGGCAAGTGCCTGAAGAAAAAGCATGATCTAGTGTCGACAAACAACTTGTCTCCCTTTTGGAAGAAACAAAACCAAATACAAATGCAGTTATGCTTCCCACTCCAAATAGGAATTGAAAGAAAGAAGCATGAAAATGTATGATGATTTCTATGAAATATTCTCATGTGTTGCTAAGACCTTGGAAGATGATGCCACAAACAAATTGGGAACATGCCCAATCGCAAAAAAAGGTGATAAACAAGGTACCACTGGAAGTTGATCTTGAACACTCTCTAGAGACTGAGATGGAGTGACAATAGTTGTACCACAAATATCATCAAATATGAGGGATATACCCTCAAATGTGTCTTCAAAGTTAGAAATGTGAGATTCCACGAACAATGAACCAATGTCTAACAAATAAGAATCCCAATTAGGAAGACAATGAGATACTAGTTGTGATGAATCACTGGACATGCTCAATGAATCATCAACACAAAATGAATGGCCCTATATAATAGGAATGATAGGAGTCTCTGTAATACACCCTCTACACTTCGTCTTGACCATGAAGCCGTATGTGATTTGGTCTCTCCTTTAGAGATAATTGTTTGATAGCATGCTGTGAATAATGTGATTGATTAGTGTCCTTGTTTGATTGTTTTGTTAACAAGGAATCAGTGGATTTAAAAGGCTTCGTGATAAGATTTTATATGAATGAAGGATAAATTAAATAACGTAGTTTTGGGTCAATTAATATTTGGATTAATTATTATATTAACCATAAAGTTAATTGAAGTTATAGGCAACAAATATCTTGATAACGGTAATAGAGATTGAGTAATTAAAAAGATAAGTTAAATCAATAAATTAAATATTTTAATTGAGGATTAATTGTGCAAAAATATTGAAGCACAATATTAAATTATTAAGAGTAATGGAAGCCATTATAGCAAATAAATTTGAGGGATATTTTATATTCTCTTGATATATTCATTCTAGGGGATAGAAATTTGTTGGCGGTATTATATTCGATATTCTCTTGATCTATTATCATCCCGGCCTTAGCATTCAATAAAATGAGATTGGATTCAGTTTAGAATTGTAGTGGGAGCAAGGGTTTCATCGATGACCTGACAATGTTGAAAGATTTGAGCTACTTGACCGATCTGATGATAATATAGTCTCCTCAATCTATGACTAATTCACAAGTAATAGTTGTTGCATGCCTACCTTTTTGGGCTAGAGATATTGCGTAAGCTTTTGGTGTAAGTCGGTCTTGGGATTCCCTTGTCTAGCGCCATGCAGAAGCACCCAGTATTGCCTTTTAACCGGTTGGAGAATATCATTAATTTTGTAACCACTCTATGGGAGAAAGGCAACCCGTTCTGGAAGACTGCTTAAACTAACGGTTAGTGGGACACCTCATACAGTGCATGGACATGCAGTTCAGTCATGCACATTTAATGATCAACCGCTTGTGCAATACGAGGGGTATTTGGTCTGGTCTGCGGCCGAAGGAAGCAGGGGACTTCAATTCTATGAGATTTCTTGTGGAAAGAGGTCATTCAAGTGTATACAGGTCTCTGCATGGGATTTTCCTTAAACTTCTTTGTAATGAACTATCTTGTGACTATGTACTGCAAGGGATTTACCACATATAAGTTTTCCTAACTATGTATTTATCTTTCGCAATGGTTTTTCCCTCTGCACGCATGCAAGGAAATCGGCCTTCCCTGAGGCTACGCCCCCCTGAAGCTTTCTCTCAAACAGATCACATGCCTTGTCTATGTTTTCACATTTTGAATGCAAGTCCATCAATGCCTATTTTTTTTAGTTTGCTTAATTTAGCATCACCAGTATTCTCCACAACAACGATTTCCCCATTCAAAAGAATGTACATGATTGACATTACTCAGAACAATTTCTCTTGCATCGGTCTTGAAGATGAATTAGAGGTGGTCTGGAAAATAGATCATACTCAAAGATAAACGATTCTTTTCTTCAACAATAAAAATGTGGAGTTATGCCAAGTCGCTGCTTAGTAGAGAAGAGAAATCCAATAAGCCAATCGGTGCCATTTTGGAATAGAAGCTGCAAGAAAAACATCTTCAGGTCGAGGCATCGTACTAGCTTTCTGGGGGGGGGAAATGATGCATGAGATAGAATGGATGTCCCAACCAAAGCTCCAATTTTGTTGCAACTCCAACCTCACGCGAATGATGCAAGGAAGGAAGGATAGCAAAGAGAGTTTATGCATTCGAGCCTGCAAGGTGAATTAGTATGTAATCATAATCCTAGCCTTTCATCTCTTTAAATGTATGACTGTATTTTATAGCTTTTGAGATTAGCATTGTATGACTGCGTTCTCATAGCCTTTCAGCCATCCAAATTTACAATTTAATGTCTGCAATTCTGTCAAACAGTTGTGTGCCCTGTCTGGGTTCTTCATATTGTTTTCATTTTTGTTTAGATTTTTTTAGAGAGTGCATAAGTTTATATAGCCTCCTTGAAGTTGTTGGCAACCTGTCTCAGCTTTGGTGACTGAACATAATAGGAAGTATACAGGTTTAAAATAATCTCTCTGATTTCATTGTCATCTTGTTTCTGCTGCAACGTTTGAACTTAATAGGAAATTTTAAGGAATTAAATATCCTGTTTGATTCTACTGGCAATCTATCGCAGTTGCAGCACTTGGAAAAAATGATAAAATGCATGTAGATGGTGATATTTCCAAATTCCAATATATTCATTTTCTAATATACTTGGCTACCTATCATAGTTATAACATTTAGAGTTGAGGTATTGTACAGGATTAAATAGCCTCCCTGAAACCTTTGGTAACTTATCACAACTGAAACTTTTAGACTGCAAAGGTGTAGTAAATTAAAATAATCTCTCTGCAACCATTGGAAAACTATCTTGCAGCAACGTATAGACTTTGGAGGGTATTTAAGGTTAATTAATGTCCCTGTAACCGTTTGCATCCTATCACAACATCAACACTTAAACATAGAAGACTGTAGAGGTATAAATAGCCTTCCTGTTTCGTTGGCAACCTAACACATCTGTTGTACTTGAAAATAGAATGTTGTATAGATTTAAATAAATTCTCTGATTCTATTTGCAACCTGTCATAGCGGCGCACTTGAACATGGAAATGGTAGGGGATTAAAGATGTCGTGTTGAAGATTTGTTCTCTCTCTTTTAACCTATTTACCTTATCTTTGACTTGATCCTTGATCAAATGACCTTTCAATCTTGCTAGCAAAGAAGTACTCTGACAAAGATTCTAACACAATGTTGAGCAAAACCTTAGGAATAAAGGAGAAGACGTACTTGTAATTAGATTAAATGAAAGATTAGCACATAGAATAAATGATTTAATCTTTCATTGTCTAATGGAGAGATGACTTAGATGTGTGAACTTTAGAGTTGTGAAAAGAGCTAGAAGGAAGGTGAATTATATATATGTATTTTACATTTTCATAGTTGTTTACGTATAGATCAGAGTGATATAAACATTTTAGAATAATTTGGAAATCAATAGATTGGAAATGAAAGATGATTAATTCACTACTAGATAAATTGTAGGATTTAATAAAGGAAATTAGATTACTTTGCAAGATGGAATATAGCTACTTAAGGTGGCCTTGATTAATTACATGATGGTAGGCTTAAAATAATGTAGAGTATGACCCTTAAACAAGTTATTATGCTGACTTGGAAACATGTTACCTAAATGCCCTCCATTTCAGATCTCATTGATCTAATGTAATGTTTTCTTTTGAGTTTGCAAATGTCTTCATATTTTGGTTAATGAGCTTGTTTGAACATGATAAGTCACATGGTCTTCTTTTAATGTTTGATGAGTTGCGAGTGTACCCACACTCTCATTTCATTGATAATTCCTATACTTGAGCTGCATACGATCATATTAGGGTTGTTAGCTAGAGAATGTTAATAGTACTTGTAATTGAAGGTGTTTTTTGTAATATTGTGTTGGATAATCTTTTAAGATTTATCTCCTTGTTGTAAAGGATGACTTTGTTGGCTTTATCCTGATGTGTGCTCTCTTGAGTTACTTGAAACTTGTTCATTGAAATCATGTGGAGTATGAGTAATGTGTTTTGTGAGTGTTTTTGGTGTCTTGATAATGAGGGCTATGTAATGTAATAATGATTGTAGTAGTTTTGAAATGTGATTCTCTTGATGTCTTAGTGAACTCTAGTTGATTTCAATGGTGCCTTGTTGATTGGTCTCTGTCTTAGGATAAATTTTTTAATATTGGGATTCTGTGTTGGTTGGTTAATTTTGATGGTTTTGTTAAGATGTGACTTCCTCTTGAGTTAATCTCAGTTTTGAGGGGATTTTATCCTTTTAATATGTGTTGAAACATTGATGGAAATTTGATTCTACCACTTGCATTGCATGAATCCATGGACGTCCTAGGAGAATGTTATAAGGCAAGTCAAGGTCCAGGACCTAACAGGTGGTCTCCATGATAGCTAGCCATACTTGAATAGGGATTTTGATTGTGCCTTGGGATACTCTTTCTTGATCATCATATGCTCTTATTGTAATACCTTTTCCTTTTTTGATGGAATCCTTTGAGATCTTTAACTGTTTAATGAGCTTGAGGGAATAAATATTCAAGCCTACACCTCCATCCACCAAGACTCGCTTGACTTTACTTTTTTGCACTAGGACCTCTAAATGGAGTGCATGATTATGAGATGGTTGAGCGGGAAAGTCCTAATCAGAGAACGTAAGGAGGTTTGGAGTAATGATGTTCATGACCATAGCTTGGAATTGTGCCGCATCAAGATCTGTGAGGATGGTGGATGAAGCTAGTGCTTCCAAAAGGATTTTCTTGTGGGCGGATGAGATTTTTAATAACTCCATGATGGAGATTTGTGCCAGCATTCTTTTTAGCTGATCAAGGACATTGTAACCATTGGGAAAGGATCTTGAATTGGACATGAAAGTTTTGTTTGGTTGAGATGATCCTATGATAGTAACTTTTGCACCTCTTGTGGTGACTCCACAATCGGCTTGAGCTCCTTTGATAGTGATTACTATGTACTATTCATCTAGGGAGGCGACGACAGTTTCATACACATGATTGATGTTTTTGAAGGTTCCTTTTCCCTTATCAGTGTTATTGTTCCCTTTATTGTTATGGTTAGGCATTGGATTCATGTATATTTTGAGGTTCTGGTTTCCTGTTGGTTGTTCCACATTTATGATTCTTTGATCAATGAGATCTTGGACTATGTTCTTTAACCTTATGCAATTGTTAGTGGTGTGCCCTTTGATTTTGTGGAATTTGCATAGTTTATTTTCGTTATACCAAGGAGGTTTAACATCTAGTTCTTGGTAGTTCTCGTAGGTGGGGATCTTGGTGAGGTTTTTATTTATCAGTTTCTTCATGATGACTTCGAGTGGTTCCCCAAGAGCGGTGTACTTTTTCTTGATGGAATTCTTGTTTCACTGGGGCAGTCCCCTTTGATCATTGATGTTATTGATCGCTTGATTGTTTTTTTGTGTGATGGTTGTTTTGATGATGGTTTTGGATTTTTTGTTGTGGTGCGGGTGTGTTTTTTCAAGGGGCGCTGATGACAAATTTGGCATTGACGACACCATCGTTGGTAATATTTTTGTTTCTTTCCCATGTGTGAGGTTTGTCATTGTAATTGGTGGGTGGGTGATTGTTCTGTTGTTCAGGATATGAAGTTGATCCTCTTGGTTGTGTCATAAGGGCTCGTTCGATGCTGAGTGCCTTGGAAATCAACTAGTCATACATGGTGATCCCATGGACATTGAGATGGAATGCCAAGAGGCCATCAAGGTTAGATATGATAGCACACACTTGTTGTTCCTCAGGCATGACCCATTTTCTCTGATTGGCCTTGGAAAGTCATCGTTGTAGGAATGAAGTGAATGATTCATTCTTACCTTGTTTCAAAGATGAGAGCTCCTCTAGACTAACATCCATGGTGATATTGCATGTGTATTTTTTGATGAATGTGTCTATGATTTCTTGGAATGTCTTGATGCTTGTAGGTAGGTGAGAGAACCATTCCATGGCGTGGCTAGCCAAACTCCTAGGAAATAGTTGCATCAGATAGGTATTTTCATACATGACTTCCATGCAAAGAACTTGGAATTCCCTGATATGATCTTCACAGTTTCCCGTCCCATGGTACTTGTCAATTTTAGAGATCTCAAATCCCTTCGGGAATGGTTTCATTACAAGGCTTATGTCAAACGGATAAGGACACAAGTTGCTAGGTGTTTTCGTGGTTTGCCCTAATTGAAGGTCAAGAACTTGTTGCAACAACAACTTGATTTGTGTTGTCACATCATTTTGTGGATTAGGGGGTTGGATGAAAGTGTTATGAGGTGGTCCAATGGGTGGATTGGTTGGTATGTCGATGGATGATGTTTGCATATTTTATTGAGACAAGTATGCTTGCAATTGTGGTTGTACCAACAATGCTTGTTGTTGGTCCTGTTGCTGCTGTGCTATTAGCGCTTGTTGCTAAGTTTGTTATTGTGCTTGTTGTTGGGCTACTAATTGGGCTGCTTCTTTTTGTTCTTATATTGCTTTAGCACTTGCTGATATGATTTTTGTTGCACTGCTATGTTGTTGTGCTTATTGTGCTTGATATTGGGCTTTGGCTTAAGTGAGTGCTTGAGCTTAGGCTTGAGCTTGTGCTTGTGCTTGAGCTTATGTAGCTTGAGCGGCTTATTATTTTTGTTGCTACAATAAGGCTTGGGCTTGTGCAACTTGTTTCACTTGTTATGCGATTTGGGCAGCTTGAGTAGCTTGCACCGCTTGAGCGACTTGCTGAGCAGCTAGTTACACAACTTGTTGAGCAGCGAGTTGTGTAACTTGTTGAGTGGCTAATTACATGGCTTGTTCATTTTGTACTTGCAGGAATTCCTTTTGATAAGTAGCTTGTTGGGTGGCTTGCAACACCATACTGTACTGGCTTGATATATTGGAGCTTGGTGGTGGTGGAGGTGGTGGTGGATTCATAATGGTGCTTGTTGCGGTGGTGAGAGGCGTCATCATGTTGGTGATTGGAGTTTGATTGGTAGATGGTGCAATCAATGTGGTTAGTCCTTGAGATACCATATTTTGAGATGTTAGGGGGGTGGTTGATGATGTGGTGATTGCTTGTGTAGTTGTCATTTGTTGTTGCAATGTCGATGACAAGTTTTGAGAGTTTGGGATGTTGGTTTGATTTTGATGTATATTTGGTAAAGGTGGAATCCCTAAGCCAAGTAGTGGTGTGGACGATGATGGCAATGGCGGAAGTGGTGGAAATGTGAGAGATGTGATCTCTTGAGGAAATGGTGTGGTGTTGAAAATTTCCCCTAGTCTGAACATGTCACCCTCTCCTTGTGAGGTTATGGGGAGAGAGGTTTGGGGTGTTGCGTGGAATGATGATGATGATGGATCATTTGGATCATGAAAGGTGAGAGGGTCATATGTATGTAATTGTATGGCTTATCCCAAGATGGTGTTTGCGTCCAAATCCTGATTGTTTACAAGAGGATGCGTTTGCAATGCATTGAGAAATGTACTTACTTTGTTAATAATGGGTTGTGTTGGAGCAATGGATGATGTGATTTGTAGGATGTTTTGAGTGATGCTTTGAAATTAAGGGGTAGATAAAATGGGGATGGTAGATGAGATTGGAGGCATGACTCCGAAAGATGGTTCCGCAATAGTGCTCACATCAAAATAAAAGGGGAGTTTAGCCCCTTGCTTTGCTAATTCGAGCATGTATAGCGAGGGATTGATTCTCATCATGATGTTGATAATCTTATGATTGTCTAGTTTTCAAATTATTTTAGTGATTTCCTCATGTGACATTCCAAAGGGATTATTGGTGAGATCCTCCATTTGGACACCTTCCTCTTGATGGTCTTGCGCCAATGGAGGAAGGCTAACTGTGAGACTACCAGACCCAATGGGATTCATTTTAGGAGCAGTTTGACTTAAGTCACTCGAAGTAGATGTTTCTTTGTTGGCTTCCATGTTCCTGTTGTGTTGTGACCTAGTTTGCACCATAAAATAGGGATCAATCTTCAAGAATGTGGAAGGTGAATTTTCTAATTCTTTGGTTTGATCTAACTTTAGGTACAAAAGAGAAATTTTAAGATGATTTAAGGGTTAGAGAGTGGTAATGATATGGATGTAAGATGGATGTTTGATGGATGATTGGAGCTCTTGAGAAAATATTGAAGGGTATGTTAAACTTTAGGACTTGATTTAGGATTGATTTGTTTCGGATTTGGATTTTGGTGGACTCATAAACTCTAAGAGGTTGGATGTTGTCCTAGAGTTAAATCATTCACAAGATGATAATTTTTCTAGGTGTGAGAAGAAGGATTCATCTAAACACTCCTATCCAAACAAGATGATTTTGATAATGAACTCCTAAATCCCAAGATGTTGGATGTTATCAAGGGACAAATTTGTTCAATTTTTTTGATAATTTGATCAAATATGTGGAGAAGGATGCATCTACACACATCCAATCAAACAAGGTGATTTTGGATTTATTTTAGATGATTTTCCCAAAGTTTAACATGAAGTATTTTTCCAAGAATTTTGAAGAGTTGATGATGAGATGATTTTTGTTTTTTTGATGTTCAAAGATGAATGAAGGTTTGATTTTGATCCTAGGTTTACCTAAAAAGACATTTGCTTACTAGAACTCAGTTTTTACGAACAAGCTTTTCTCTAAAAAAGATGTTCAAACTCCCTAAAAATATTTGGGTTTTGACAGTAGTAGAATGAGTACAAACCAAAATTGTTTCTTGAAGCTTTTCTGTAAAAGTTAAAAAGCCATCTTCGTCTGAATTCATATAGCGTTGAGAGACACTTTTGATGGTATTTCAGACTAAGGGATTTTACCTTTGGTTTCTTGACCTCGATCTTGTGTGAAATCATTGGAGACACATGTGTGGGGTCTAATTATTTTTAGTCTTTCCTTAATGACTTTGTTTTACCACAAACACTTCTTGATTACGTTTTCAAACTAGATGTCCAATGTCTCAACTTCTTCTCATTTCACAAGGTATATTATGCAAAAATTTGATGAAATTAAGCCAAGGGTTACCTATTGTTGAACTTTAATAGGAAAATTGAGATGTAAATCCAAGTGTTTAGAAACCTCTAAGGATGAAATCCCAAGGGTAAGTAATAACACATGAATTTGGTCAATTGTATTTTCCTTCTAAAGGGTTTGAAATTATAATGATGATGTTAAATGTTTGTTTCCAAATATTTTTCAAACAAGCAAAGCATTTTTATAACCAAGAACAAGCACAATCCTATGGATATGAAATACAATATTTGTTGAGTCCCCAATTGGACAAGTCCAGCTAAGCTTATCTTTAGTGAATGGTTAGATTCTTGACACCACTGGCTCCCCTCCATGACACTCACTTATATGGGGCAACCAAGTATCAACACCCATGAAACTCCCATGGCATGCTTTCCATTTCTACTAAAAACTGTAAAAGTGTGGGGTAGCTTCAGAATGATCATTCTTGCACCAAAAAATAGATAGGGATTTTGGCCTTTCTATAACAAGGGTTTTAGTTCATAATTTTTGTTCGTAGGAGTTGACCCAACGTGGTGAGAGACCATTGTTTCCCTTCTCATCAAATTCAACTAGATGATATTGACATTTATTCCAATACCTACATTTATATCCCAGCTGGGACTACTCTTGGCTTTAGAGTGTTACCGGTTGAGTTGTTCCATTGGGTGAGTACTTTTTCCCCAAGGTAGGCCCTCTAAGATAAACAAAAGCAAGAAAACATATTCATAGTTCGATCAAACTTTGTTTTGAAACAAAGGGAGAACACATGCAATAGGTTTACTCACACTCACACAATATTTTGTTCAATTTTTAAACCCAAAATGAAGTGTGGAGGTGATCACTTTATCCCACCCTAAGACCATCAAAAAGCCTTTTGATTCTCAAGATTGTCGTGAGGCGCGAGAGAAGCACATATGTCTTTTCAATGGCATTAGTTTGATTAAGTAATCACAAATTTTTTTTGCACATGTTCATTTTAAACCCACAAAGCAATGATTTTGATTCATTTTAAAGCACCAAAATGAGATATGAAAGTTGCCTTGTTCAATTGTTAACCTCAAACGAAATCTAGTCAATTTGCCTAAAGTTCATTTTAACCCCTTTGTAATGAAAATGGAAAGATTTTGTAGTGTTCATTTTAAAGCTCAAAAACAAGTGAGTTAGTCTAAAATAGAAAATTAAAGCATACGACAGAATATCCAAGCATTAAAAAATGCTTTTGAGTTTCAAGTTTGATGCTCAATTCTTCGACTTCAATCTTGATTTTGTTCTCGCTCTATTCCAACGCTTCACCTTTTCCCTATAAACATTACAAAATAAAATCTTAAAAAAAATAAAAATTATTTTAAGAAATTAGTTGAGATATTTAACAACAAAAAAATAAAATACAATTTCCCCAAATAAAGGATAAAATTTTGGTTCTACAATGTTAGCTCACTCAAGTAACAAAGAAATGAAAAAATCAACATTTAATACTTGAGATAACTAAGATAAATCTGCACAAGATATTGAGTTGTTAAAGAAATCTTTAATGACTTCAAAAACAATTAATACTTCTATTGATGTCAGCCTTGCAATAAATATTGATATCATTTTGGGACAAAACCCTAGTTTCTAAAGATTCAACCATAACTTTCAAATGACTATTTATTTTCTCACAAACATTTTTCAGTAGGTTGGGGACAATTTCAAAACCTTTCAATCTAAAAATCAGATTTTTTGGAGCTAATTTTAAGTTTTATAATTTTTTTGTTATTTTTCATGAAAAATCAATTGAGAGGAAATTGTCAAATTTTTTGGATATTTTGATATTTCAGGAAAGCACTCTAAATTTCAGTTTGGGTCTTCTTTTTTTTTTTAATTTGGATAAAAAATAATTAGCCAAAAAATAGATCTTTGAAATTTAGGGTCTTATAAAGATTTGCTTATATCTCATGAATGGTTGCAGATCTTTTCACAAATTTTTTTTGTAGACTTGGAATGAGGTCAAGTATTTTCACTAAAAAAATTAGAATTTTTGGACATGTTTAGAAGTTTTTATAATTTTTGTATGATTTTTCATAAAAAAAATTAATATTGGGTGCAAAACAACAAATTTTTTAGATTTCTTTACATTTTTGGAAAGCTCTAAAAATTTGAATAAGGTTATGTTCTTTGTCTTTTTCTTTTTTATGCAAAAATCATTTCCAATAATCAGATGTGTCTTGACTAGCTAACCCTCTAATATAATGATCAATTATCTTATTAGGGTTTTGGCTTTGTTGTTGGTTTTTTTAATGTGTAGAAAAAAATAAACACTTCAAAGGACACATTGGATCAAGTGGACAAAAAATTTGGAGCTAAAAAATGTCTAGGTGCAGACATTCCATCTTTCAACTCTAATCATTGCTTGTCAACGCACTTCAATTTGGGGCTTAAAAGGAACATCTTGTTTGTCACACATTTGGATTTGAGGCTTAAAAAGGACATCATTTTTGTTGTCACATCATTGAAATTGGGCTTAAAAAGAACCATTTTCTTCCATAACACAATAAGGCAGCATATGCAATGGCTGCAATCGGCTCTCTCCTAGACATTCCAAGTAATGTGCCTCAATTTGAGTTCTTGGTAGAACAACTTTTGTTCCCTACATATTGCATTCTAGAATTAGAGATGGTTTACGAGCTAGTTGATCCCAACTCTCCATGGGGTCAAGACATTTATGACTATCTCAAGACCCAATCCTTTCCCTTGAATCTCTCCAACAACCAACAAAAGTCCTTCATCTGCAAAGCCGCCTGATACACTATCATCAATGACAGCCTATACCACCATAGATTTGAAAATACCCTTCTTTGATGTCTCAACACTAATGAATCATGAATGACCTTATGCAAGGTACATGAAGGTATATGCGGATCTTATTCGAGTGTTCCTACTTTAGCCAAGAAGATCACGAGACTTGGGTATTACTTGTCAGCCATTGAGAAAGATGCACTTGAGTTTGTTAGGACATGTTGCCAATGTTAGATACATAGTGATTTGATTCATGCACTCACAAGAACTTAGACCGATTACTTCTCCATTGCCCTTCACACAATGGGAACTTGACCTCATGGGAAAAATCCATTATCACCACCATTGAGTATTTCACTAAGTGGATTGAAGCCATCCCCCTTACATGCATAACCATTAAGAAAATTTCTAAATTCATCCTCAACTGTATCATTTACTGGTATGGTATACCCCAGTCCATCATCACAAACAATGAGCATCCTTTCAAAAATTAAGAAATTCATGAGTTATGTGAATGATTCCATATCCATCACCATTTCTCCACACTGTATTACCCACAAGGAAATAGTTAAGCTGAGGTGTCCAGTAAAACTATCATCAAAATTCTTAAGAAGACAATCAATGACACTAGCCATGATTGGCACATTCAATGCAACCCTGCTCTATGGGCTAACCATAGCAGCATCTGCACACCCATAGGAGCCAAAGCCATCCTACCCATTGAGGTTGAAATTCCTTCTTTACGAGTCTCCCTGAAGGGTCTGATTAATGATGAGGGGTATAGACGGTCATGCTTACAAGAATTGGAAATTTTAGAGGAATGTCGACACATTTTCTTGAATCATTTGCAAGCATATCAAAATTAGCTCTATCACAACTATAACAAAAGATTCATGGTCAGAAAATTTGACATTGGTGACTTGGTCCTTATGCAAAATCCAAAGAATCAATCTGATAGAGAAAAAATTGGAAAGTTCAAACCAAATTGGTTGGGTCCTTACATTATCACATCATCTTTTGGTTCTAGAGCATATCAGCTAGCCACTCCAAATGATGAAAAATTGAAAGAGCCATAAATAGTCTATATCTTCAAAAGTTTTATGCATAGCATCAGAAAGCCTAGCCAAAAACCTTTAAAAAAAATAAAAATATGAAAAATCATCACCTCAATGAAAACTTGGAAAAGAGGCATTTTGGTGACACCAAAAAAATGAAAAAATGATAAAAATAGTAAAGCGAAAAAATTTGTTCAATAGTGAAAACCTAGTAAATAGGCGCTTTGGATAAGTACCATGGTGAAAACCTGATAAACAGGCGCCATGTGTAGTCAGTCATTTCTTTTCCATCTATTGTCACCCTATCTACCTTGGTCCATAATAAACATCCACTTTTTTGACATTATCACAACACTTCACCTTGAAATCATGACATTCCTTTCCATGTCCGACAATGGTTGACATCAAGTCTTGCATAATGTCCACTATCCATATTGGTAACGTCCTTTTCCATCCCATTCCATTTGGCTCATTATCGACATGACTAGGGGAAAATTTTTATCATGTGACTGTAGTGGGTATCGCACATGGTCCTAAAAATTGAAAAATATCCAAAAAAAGACCTAAAAAATGAAAAATGTCTTGAAAAAAGACCTAAAAATTGAAAAATGTCCTAAAAAAAGACCTAAAAATTAAAAAATGTCTTGAAAAAAGACCTAGCAATAAAAAATGTCATGAAAAAGAGCTTAAAATAGAAAAATGTCCTAAAGAAATCCAAAAAAATCAAAATATCTTAAAAACACAAAAATAGTGTCATATTTTGTCTAGTCAGTCACTAGTCATGTCGAACTATGTTGTCTTTGTGCATTTGCTACATAGGAAAAGCTTGTCGAGCCCTCGAGACATTAGGTCATTCCTCTTAGGTTTGTCAAAAATAAAATTATGGCTCAATCTTTGGTCAATCGAGACAAAGTATTTGGCCATGTTGAACTACGAGGTCTTTGAGTGCATGACGCAGGCAAGGGCATCAATTGATGAGCCTACAAGGCCACACTAGGTCATTCCATTAGGGTTCATTACAGTACATTGGCACACACATAAAAAAAATTCAAATCAAGCAAACTCTTTATCAATCTTAAAACAAACAATTATTCAAACAAACTTAGGAAAATATTTAACAGTCATATGAGCATGTTAAACTTGGTATGTGGTCAAACTCAGTCAACTTGGGAAAACACAGTCAAAGCACATCACACTGTCAAATCTTGGTTATTCTTCAGATGTGTACTTCTAAAGAATGAACCCTGTCACTTATTTAGACCTTAGGATGTGTTGTTTCTAGGTATCGTCACCGTCATCTGGCATTTTGAGGGATTCTCATGACATTTGAGAACTAGTCTCCTCGACACCAACATCATTCAGGATGTGTCCTTCCTGAATTTAACACCTTTACACCGACATCATTCAGGATGTGTCCTTCCTGAATTTGGCATCTTGACATCGACATTGTTTAGGATGTATCCTTCCTAAACTTGGCATCAATTCAGGATCTTGGCAACGTCAACCTTGGCATCTTGACATCAAGACAGTTGACATTCAAACACACTTTACAAACTAGACATTTCGACATCCAGACACTTGGCATTTAATTTTCATCATGTTACTAGTTCCTTGAGGATGTCCTGACACATGATTTAGAGGAGCAGCGGCGTATCCTAACCCCTTGCTTCCACTTAGTGCAGGACAAGGGTGAGTCAAGAATGGATGATTATATGTTGCTTCTTGTGATGAATGTAAAACATGCAACTATGGCAAGGAGCAACAACTAATGTTATTTATTATTATGAGTAAACAAAGTTTCTGCTTGATGCATATTTAATGAGATAATTTTAGGATGTGGGTAAAAGGACAAAGTTGTGTCACACTTTCAGCCAACTTATCAACACAACTGAATTTAAGTATTTCTAACTAAAAATCAATTTTGGTCAAACATATGATCTAGTAAGATTCATTCTAGCTAAGTTAGATACTTCCACAACTTTTTCAACTAAAATTGTTGGCTAAAAATATATGGAGCACCAATTTGAGTCCAATTTACCAAAAAAATAAAATTATTTGAAAAACTTGAATTTTCAATAACTCCTACTAATGTAAATAACATTTTTAAAAAAATATAAAAATACCCTTTTGTAGATCCATAAGTGTAGTTTTCAAAAACATATTTATTTTAATAGTTTAATTTTTTTTATTTTTACTAAAAGTAGGTTATCAACACAAAATATTAGGTTGATTACTATGCCAAGGAAAAATACAAAAACTTATTAAAAAATAAAAATAAAAATATGATGCACTAGATAAAAGAATCTATTTTAAGATGGTATAATTTTTTTTCCATTTTAGATAAATATTTAATATGAAAGTTGGCATCGATGAAAACAACTATTTTTTGATTCATGCACATTTTAATATTTATTTAAAAAGATATATTTATCAAAATTGGAAAAAAATATATCCATGCACTAAATTTTCAAGTTAAAAATACACACACAAAATTTGAAAGAAAAAAAAATTACTATAGAAAGTTTGACTTCCCATGCAACTTCTTTTTTTAGGATTTTATCAACAACTAAATTATAGTTTTAATTTATTAAAAAACTAGTTTAAAATAATTTTTATTTGTATTTTAAAAATACAAACATAAAATATACTAAAAAATACATACTTTACAAATTTCAATCATTTCAAAATTCAAAAGATATATGCCACTTTTTAGTGATTCAAGTTTAAAGATTGGATCAGTGTTGGTCATTTCCTTTATAAAGTGTGACACAACTTTGTGCTTTTACCCATGTGCCAAGGTTAAAGTTGTCTTGGATGAATTGTTTATGATGGTGTTGACATTGATTGAAAGCTTTTGTTTTGAGGGACAATAACCAAGATCATGAGTTATTTCTTGCATTGTGGGATTTATAGGGACTTGGATACATTATTCTATAGAATCACATCCTTTCCCAAGTTGCTTTATAAGTTCAAAATGTCTTCCAAAAATTTTTGTCACTTGTTTTGGATTTTGTGGTTATTCAATTTTCTCAAAGTTTGTCTTGGATGTTGTCTTTTCTTTTATAGTGGTTCAAGGGAATGTTTTTGAACTTTGTATTGTCATTATCAATGTCTCTTTTCTCTTTTTACATTCTTTTGTCATGATCATGTATTCCCCCATGGATGTAGAAATGAAATAAAACGTTTTCAAAGCCTCTTCCAATAACTTTGTGGCTTCTTAAAGTTTCTTTTCTCTTTCTATATATTTTTTCTTGGTACTAATCATAGCACATGTAACCTTTTTGTTTGGAGGAGTAGAAGGTGACTTGTCATAAATTTCTAACATTTTCTTCAGGGTTTTATCATTTTGAAATCATTATGGTGTTAAATCCATATCAAGCAATCCAGGATGCTTCAAATAGTGGTTGATGTTTCATTTGCACATGATAGTGTTGATGTTTTCTTGCACCATGATACCTTCCCTATTAGGAGAGTTGTTAGTAGAACTACAAAGTAGATGTTCATAAAATTCAATGTTTGGTTCTTCAATATTGACTTCATCGCAAGTAAGAGAATGATCCATGGTTGGATTTTCTTGCTTTGAAATGATTTTTTGCTTGTGATTCTTAGTGATGGGATCTTGTAACACAATAATATCTTATTTACCAATAGGAAAGATATTAGGGGAGGGGGAAATTTGATTTTTGTCCATAATGTCCTCTGTCTTCTCTAAGGTCTCATTCTCTTGTGCCATAATATTTAGCCAAGTAGGATAGCTTTTAGGAAAGTGACAAACAATAGGTTCATCAAATTTCATGGTTGGATTTGGTAAAGTAGCATCATCGCTCCTAGGAGAGGCATCAAGAGAAGGATAACTAGGAGTTTCATGGTTACCAATGATTAAACTTTTTTTTTCAAATAGTTCTTCCCAAATGGTAGGGGCATCAAGAAAGGGAGGAATAAGATTCTCATAAGTCTCAATAAGGATATATTCTAACACTAAACTTTCTTCTTCGTGTCAAGAGAAGATATTAGGAGAAGAAAAGGTTTGATTGTCATGATTATCTACATTTACATCCCCATGTGTAATAATTTGTTCTTGAGTGGGAGAGGTAGGATTGTCATAGCTCTCAGCTATCAACATATCCTCCACACAAATGTGTTTTTCATGATCATTCATGATTATATCCTTATTCACTAAATCATTTTTACAAGTAGGGGAGGTGTTGGGAGTAGTGGCCATGATCTAAGGTTTTTGTGTCATAGTGTCTATGAAAGGGGGGGGGAGGTGGAAGACAAGCAAGACTTTCATGATATTCAATGATTGTGTCTTCTTTCATCAAGATACCTTCGTCACCCATGGGAGAGATATCAGGAGAAGAACAATTACAATTATCATGATTATCGATGAGTGCATCCCTTTGTGTCAAACCTTTAGTGGATGATTTTAGTGAGAGAAAGTCCTTAAGGGATTAATCTAACATGTCTAAGTCATGACTACTAAAGGGCTTGTATGATATACTTTTTCTAAATGTAAGCATTTTTTGAATTTTTTCTTGTGATTTTTTTTTGTTTGTTTTCGTTTTCTAATGAATTTGATCTCAATGAACTAGGAACTAATGTTGAAAATGAAATTTTCAAAAATTGAATGCTATCCATAAAAAATGCTATTTCTAATTATTTAAATGTAATAGAAGCTATGGAAACATAAAATGCAATATAAAGACATGGGATGAAATGCAATTTTTTAGATTTCAAACAAGGTAATGTATTGATTATACTATGGAATGATCTGAAAATAAAATGTTGTGAATGCAAAATTGAAATTAAGCAATGCATGAAATGGCCCAAATTATGCTAGATTTAATGAAATGTATGCAACAAGGACTTAACCAATTGATAAAGATAGTTAATGGAAGCAAAAAAAATTGCAAAAATAGGGTTTTTAGTGTTGTAAAAGGAAGTTCAGGGGTGTAAAGAGATTTATTCACCCAAGGTGGCAAATGAGTCGCAGTACATATTTTTTTCAAGATTTTTAGATTTTTTTGGTTGGTTTTTATGTTTTGTATGTTGTATGATGCAAACCTAAGAAGAAAATGCATAATTTTAGAAATTTTCAATGATTTAAGATGCAAAAATGTAACCTATATGCACTTTCACTAATTGAAAATTTGAGACCCTAGAATGCAATTTAACTAATTTAAAATGAAATGCAATGTTAATGCAAGATAATTTTGGGATAATGATGGACTCCAAATCAATAAAAAAGGTAGTTGAAATGAAGGTTAACGACTATCCAAAAGAGACAAAAATAAGTGGCATATGGGGATAAGGCTTCCTAACCCCTTTCCCCCACTTAGTGGAGGACAAGGGTGAGCCGGGAAAGGATGATTATATGTTGCTCCTTGCCATGAATGTAAAACATGCAACTATGGCAAGGACCATCAACTAATGTTATTTATTATGATGAGCAAACAAATTTTCTACCTAATATATATTTAATGAGATAAGTTTAGGATGTAACATGGTTAAAGTTGTATTGGAAGAATTGTTTGTGATGGTGTTGACTTTGGTTGAAGGCTCTTTTTTTTAGGGATAATAATGAAGATCATGAGTCATTTCTTGTATTATAGGATTTATAGGGACTTGGATACATTGTTCTATTGAATCACATCCTTTCCAAATTTTCTTTATAAGTTCAAAACATCTTCCAAATAGTTTTGTCACTTGTTTTGGATTTGGTGGTTGTTTAATTTCTCTTGAAAGTTTGTCTTGGATGTTGTCTTTTCTTTTAGGCTAGTTGAATGGAATGTTTTTGAATTTTGTATTGTTGTAACTAATGTCTCTTTTATCTTTTTAAATTATTTTGTTATGATCATGTATTCCCCCATGGATGTAGAAATGAAATCAAATTTTTTTGAATCCTCTTCCAATAAATTTTTGGCTTCTCCAATTTTCTTTTGTCTTTCTATATCTTTTTGCTTGGTATTGATCATAGCACATGTAACCTTTTTGTTTGGAGGAGTAGAAGGTGACTTGTCATAAACTCCTAACATTTTCTTTAGGGTTTTATAATTGTCAAAGCAGGATGGTATTAAATCCATATCAAGCAATTCAAGATGCTTCAAAGTGAGGTTGATGTTTGGTTTGCACATGATAGTGTTGATTTTTGCTTGCACCATTATACCTTCCCTATTAGGAGAGTTGTTAGTAAAACTAAAAAGTAGATTTTCATGACATTCAATGTTTTTTTTTTTAATATTTACTTCATCACAAACAATTATTCCAAGAAAAATTTAAAATTGGTACATTGAATGTGGAGGTTAAAGTTGTCTTGGAAGAATTGTTTGTATGTACCAAGGTTAATTTTTTCTTGGAAGAATTGTTTGTGATGAAGTGAATATTGAAGAACCAAACATTGAATGTCATCAACATCTAATTTGTAATTCTACTAACAACTCTCCTAATAGGGAAGGTATCATGGTGCATGTAAACATGAACACTATCATGTGCAAACTAAACATCAACCTCACTCTGAAGCATCCTGAATTTCTTGATATGGATTTAACATCATCATGATTTGAAAATGATAAAACACTAAAGAAAATTTTAGGAGTTTATGACAAGTCACCTTCTACTCCTCCAAACAAAAAGGTTACATGTGCTATGATCAGTACATGGAAAAAAGATATATAGAAAGACAAAAAAAATTTGAAGAAGCCCCAAAGTTATTGGAAGAGGATTTGAAAATATTTGATTTCATTTCCATATCCATGGGGGAATACATGATCATAACAAAAGAATCTAAAAATAGAAAAGAGACATTGGTACTAGCAATACAAAATTCAAAAAAATTCCCATCAACCACCTCAAAATAAAAGACAACATCCAAGACAAACTTTGAGAAAATTAAACAACCATGAAATCAAAAAAAAGTGACAAAACTTTTCAAAAGACATTTTGAACTTATAAAGGAACTTGGGAAAGGATATGATTCTATAGAACAATGTATCTGAGTCCCTATAAATCCTACAATGCAATAAATGACTCATGATCTTGGCTATTTTCCCTCAAAACAAAAGCCTTCAATCAATGTCATCATCATCACAAACAATTCTTCCAAGACAACTTTAACCTTAGTACATCATATACTTATCTCATTAAATATGTATCAAGTAGAAAATTTGTTTACTCATCATATTAAATAACATTATTTGCTGCTCCTTGCCATAGCTGCATGTTTTACATTCATCGCAAGGAGTAACATTTAATCATCCATTTCTGGCTCACCCTTGTCTTACACTAAGTGGGGGCAAGGGGTTATGAAGCCTTATCCGTATATGTCACTTAATGGTTGTCTCTATTGCCTCGTCATTAACCTTTCATGAACATATAAGAGTAAGCTTGGGATGTGGATGACATGCCTTAAGTTTACTCACATGTCACGTACTTATTCATGATGTAGCTCAATTCATAAACATATGACTTGGCATAGGGCTTTCCAAGTTGTCTCTCATGTCTTCTTTCATGCTAGCATTTATCATTGCCTACTTTAAAGCAATTGCACATAGTGTTGGTGTAGCGACCGCTTTAAAGTGGGGGCATGCATAGATGACATCTTTTTGCAAAAATTCCATGGTTTGATTTCTATTTTTTTCTTGTGATGTGTCCTCTTCTTGGTGGTGTCATTGGGTTTGATGTCGTCCAAGAGTGTATGATCTACTGACATGGCATGATGCAAATGAGGCATCCCATGGGAAACAATCTAACACCTTAACTTGTCCTCTCTTAGAGACAATAGGCACAATGCTCCCTAAGAAGAATACCTTACATGAACAAAGCAAAATCCCATTTAACAAAATCCCAACATGACATTTGAAAGCATTTACAAAAATAATTTTCATTGTGGTGCCTTATTAAAGTTATCAGGAGGATAAATTTGGCATGGTTTGTATAATAGGAAGTTGATACAATTCCATGACTTTCTCATTATATGATGGGAAGCTCACACACTAGCACAAATTTCTCACTAAATCACTTCTTTGGGATAGCTCACCTCGCAGACAACCTGATGTTTTGTGGCCTGAGAGTGAACACATCTTTGATCCATGTCTCATTTCTCTTTCTATTATTTCTTGACATTGCATGATTGTGTATCTTTATTTGCTACATACTATACACCATATGCATGTCCTTTTGTGCTTATGTTGGTTTGACATAGGATCTTGGATCCTGGGGACCTCACCACTACCTTAATATTTTTCATTCGCATTGGTATGATTGGACCCCTCTTGAATGTCTACTTTAGTGTGATTTTGAAGCAAGTTCATCTTCTCACTAAAGTGGGGGCTAAATGTGGTCACCAAAAAAGTACGCCTTTTTCCTTTCTTGATTTAATGATAAATTGGACTTAATATCACCTTAATCGAGTGTTGTGATGTGTTTTACACATCCACATTAGGTCTTGGGCCCTTGCAAACTGAATAAAATGCATTTATCAATGTCTTGTAAAGGTGTTGTAAAGTTTTGTAAATGATTTTCACATTTTTCTAGACTTTTATTAAGAATTTAAGTCTAATGGACCTATCTTTCCTTTAATTCAATGTTATAAAATGTATTTAATTGCATTCTCTCATTAATATAGAAGGCTCATAAATTAAACCCAGTTTTAATCTAGTGTTGTAATGTGTTTTATACATTAACACTAGATCTTGTGCCATTATAGGCTATGTGGACTTTATTTTAATGTTGTAGACTGTATTTAATCACACTTTCACATTGAAATTTGTGTCCCTAGCCCTAATAACCCTTTATAACATCATTAATAGGCACTTATGACCACATATTATGTACCTCGAGTCTTATTTTGATCAAAGACCTGATAAAATCAACATAAAAACTAAAATTGTTCACTCCCCAACATCCCAGCTAGCAAAAGAGCCCATGTGGGACCCTTTCAGCACTTTGGGCAAATGAGTCACATCCAGGTGGGACCCATTCACCCAAGATAACAAATGAGTCCCATTTGATATTTTTTTCCAAGTTCAAGTGGGAAAAAATGGGTTTTAAGTTTAATTTTCTTCAATGTCGGCCTGGGGGGTCAAATTAACAATCATTTGAGTGCCTTGTCTATATAAGTAAGCCTCCAAACCCTCATTTCATTCAAGTATCATAGTGCATTCATGTTCTTAAGTCAAGCAAGCTAGGGGTAGGTATTTTCAAGACTTCACAAAATTAATTCTAAGGCATTCAAGGGTAGATTCTTCATCCATTGTTGTAAAAATTCAAGATCCATCATCATGGAAAGTTTCAAATTGCATTATCTCATGTTCATGCTTCATTATTTTATTTTTATCATTTGGTTTAATTACTGAAAAGGGGTTTGACCAATACAAACCCCTATTCCTCTAACAATCAACAAGCTTTTCCCTCCTTAATGTGTGATTGAAGGTCTGTAGATTGAAGAAAAATTCCCAAAATGATAAAGTTGCAAATTTTGTCAAAGTTGTCATGAAAATTTGTCAAGACTCATAGAAACTTAGATCTAGGGAAAAATATCCATCCAATCTACATGAAATCAATAGGAAAGTGCTTATTTTATCCATCTCCAGAGGCTTGCAATGTTTTAGTTTGAGATTCTCCCCCCTGGGACACTTTTCAACAAAATGGGACTCATCCCTCAGTAGTGGTGAATGAGTCCCACTATAGGTGTTTTTTGGAGATCTTTGTGGATTTAGGTACCCTTTTGGCTAAAATTTATTTCAGGATTGTTTTCGAGAACTTGGAGTGATTCACCAAGAATGGTGAATGAGTCCCACCAAGAATAAAAAGTAGCAATTTCAAAATTTCAGAGATATTTCCAGTCTTCAACACATATCCAGGTGCACACTTTCTATTTCATAGCTTTTTGTTTTTTTTTTCATTTCTAAGTCTTTTTCTAGGTCTTTTTGCATATCATAGATTTTTTTCAAACATTTTGCATTCTCTTAGGTTTACATTAGTGTTGAACTTCTTTATCAATCTTCCAGCCTTAACGATAACTTGTTTGACATATTTCAATCTCGTTTGCATTGGAATCTCAAGGGTTTTTTCTTGAGTGTGAACATTGTGAAATCAGATTCCTCTTCCTTCACTCCCCTTTTAGTGTGGAGTAAGGAAGTTGTGAATTCCATTTCCATTGTCCACAATTGCAAAGTCGACCTTTAAAGTGCATGAATGAAGAATTGAAGCTACAAAATTAAGTAAATGTTTTTGTGAGCTAACAATTAGGAATTTGAGAGTGCAGAACTCAAGGATAACCTAGATCTCAGTTTTAGAAACCCTAACAAGGACCCATTCACAACTAAATGTGAATGAGTCTTTGTTCCCTAAAAATAGTCTTCTTGCAGCAAGGTACACACCTCTTTTAGCTCTAGAAACTTCCCTCATAGTTGCTATAAAAGTTAGGTATCATTTTTTATTGTTTTTTTCATCTTATCACACACATAATTGAGTGTTTTATAGGGAAATTTAGTGGTTCATCACTTTAATTAATTCATTTTGATGCAAACCCTAATTTCCCCATATAAAATGAACCATGCTAATGTCCATGCATTCAGTAAGGATATGGTCTTGTAAGTTTTCTAGGTATTCATCTAGCTTGAAAAATCTTAGTAAATGAACAAATCTTACAGGAAATAGTAAATAAACATAATAAATATTGGCATACACAACTAACCTATGCATTATGGGCTCATCACACAAGCATTAGAACATCAACTAGAAATACTCTGTATAACTTGGTCTATGGTGTTGAAGTAGTAATGCCCTTGGAGTTAGAAATTCCTTCCATGAGAATTGCTCTTAAATGGATCATTGATGACACTACTTACAAAGAAAAATGATTGCATCAACTCAAAATGCTTGAAAAACAACATATCAATGCTCTTGAGCATCTACAAGCTTACTCTAAAAAGATGCAACGTAGTTATAATGGCAATTTCATCCCTCAAAAATTCAAACAAGGCAACTTAGTGTTATACAAAAATCAATGAAATGTCAATGCCCTCTTGAAGGAGAAAGGAAAATTCATCCCTAACTGGTTAGGACCTTACATTATCAAGGAAAACTATAGATTTGGAGCTTACACATTGACAAAAATGGATGGTACACCTCTAAAAGAATCTATAAATGTCACACATTAGAGTTAGTATCGCATCTAGTATTTCCTTTTTTGAATAGTATGTTAGAGAGATGTTGTTGAGGTTAAGTAGATAGTTTTCTATTTTATCTCACATTGCTTTCTTCTTTGATACATAGTAACATGTGTGTATCTCAAATTCTAGGGTAATTATTTGAATTCTTTGTTTAATTACTTTAGTTGCCATACTATTCAAAATTTCCATGTGTTATGTTAATTTAAATCCTATATGAATTTAACATCATCTCGATATAGTAGTATGCAAGTGGATTGAGTTTTGTCGCATTCCCTCCAATCAACCAAATGCTTTCACCTCTTGTAAAATTTCTTGGACACGATCTTGATATATATGATCCATATCCACTTATACGCTCGCAAGATCCTCCTGCAGCCTCGAGATCTCCTCATGTAGCTCACTCGCCAATCCATTGTCACTGGTGACTCTAGAGGATAGGATTGTTGTGAGCTCAGCCTGAATTTGCTCGATGTGGACCCTAGCCCTCTCATATGTTACACCCAACCTCGCCAGGGAATCAAAGAGGTGTGTGTGTGGTCCCACTGAAAGTGGGGGCATGTACTCTTCGAGTATATCATCCTCTATATGTAGCTAAGGAATCAATGTTGTGAGGCATCAATGTTGTGAGTGCCTGCTAGTAAATCTCACGCCACTCTTGGGTGGACCCCACAAAATAGAAACCATAAGAATATCAGTAACCATTATAATCATATAAAGCATGTATGCATAAAGAAATAATGTGCAAATAAAATCATCACCTGGCTCTCCAATCTGCTAATCTAGAACTATTTGTGTAAGGGTGTCCCCTCTCTGTGTTGGTGGTATGGATGACCTGCTACCACTAGCCTCCCCATGCTCATGCGTGTGGATCTCTGACCTAACTAAGGCATGTGATCTAGTCAATTTAATAGGTGGTCCCTCCACATTTTCAAAGGAAACTAGATCCTCCTCAATCTCTACAACATCCTCACTCATGGAATGTGTCTCTTCATCATCATCTAACTCCTCGTAATCCTCATCCTCCTCACCATCCTCATCTAAACCTACAAAGATATCGATCCTAACCAATATAATCATCATTTGTTGGTGTATCTACGTGATCATCATCTTTGTTTCCTCCATGACTTGGAAGAGGTCTAACAAAACCCATAGGGTGGTGTAGAGGGAACAATGGAAATGGTCTAGCTGCAATCCACCACTCCTCGTATGCATGGTGGCACCTAAGTCATTGAAGGTCTCAAAGATTGGGGGTAAATTAGGGTCCTCATCATCTAAATCATTGAACTATACATTTTCCCTAATAAAATGACCAATGTCCCTAGGACTAGTAGCACTCTATGTTGATCATCTGTATGTCAGTCTGGAGTGTGGAGGAACCTGGATGTGCTTTAATTGACTCATCACATGGTCATAATAGAAAGGTTTAACCATATAGCCATGTCTACCTAAAATAAATTGGTCAATTTGAAGTCTACATATCTCATATATGTGATCTACCCACTTCGGTATCCCTTGATATGGTCTCCAACATATATCATCCTCATCCAACCCGTTGAATCTCATCGTCCAATATAAAAGGTCTTCATCCTACCATGGCCATCTAAGGGGATAGTTGGAGAGCCTCACCTCACCCAGGTCCATTGTAATAGGAAAGCCTATGGGCCTCGTGTAGGTAATGTGCTCAAAATAACATATTTCTAGAAATGTACAACACATGATGCTATGTATCTCTTAGAATACAAATCGACTCAAATCATAGTGTAGGTGGGGGAGCATGCTGCAATGCCAAGCATAAACAGTCCACTGCTCCTCCATCCCTCTGATAGTATGAACCAGTCCACTGTCTAAGTGTTCCCTTTGACCATTTGACACTAGTTTTAGTGCTACTATCATAATCATGATCATCCCTAGTAGTGGTGACCAGACGTTTAGGAGCCAACAAAGCTCCATGTGTGGTCCAATATGTGAATGCTAAATAGGCCTCTCTAGATAGTACTAGATATCATCTCTCATCTATCTAAATAATCTCTCTCTAGATAAATGGACATGCTCGCCTCAGATAGGTATTTGTAGGATGCGGTGCACATCCTCCAATGTAACTATTATCTCGGTAGTCGAAAGACAGAAGGTGCAAGTACTCTCATCCCACCACTCAACTAGGGCTAGAAGCATACCATCATGGTACCTCATAGGTGGCATGAGGTACACCCAAAAAAAACCAACCTCCTTGTACCATAGAAAAATGGATCATTGAAATTTTCATGGTGTTTTATGTCATTCTCTCATGATGATTGATCTATTTTTCTTAGATTTAATGTTGCAATGTGACTTATGCATTCACATTAGGTCCTAATATTCAAATTATGATGTGTTGTGAAGGTGTTGTGAACTATTGTAACACATTTCTACACTTTTCTAGACTCTTCTTATTATAATTCACCTAAAAATAACCTTTTTATCCCTTATCAAGTCCTATTTTAAAGTTTTGTAAAGTCTTGTAACAAGATTTCACACTTTTCTAGGCTTGTTATCACTATTTACACCTTTCTTATGCTTTTTGACCCCTTTATGCACTCATAAGACTTAATTAAGTGTATTTTGAATGTAAAACCAACAAACAACATTAAATGCAACTTAATTCCCGACACCCACTTACAAGCATAAGGTGGGACCTATTCGCCATGGGTGGCGAATGATTCCCTCTTGGCTCCAAATTAAAAATAATTCAAAATTTCTTTCAGATTTTTATTCAAAAAGACCTTATGTTGACTTGTGATGATGTATTATTTTCTTATTAGGGAATAAGTGTGTATAAATAAGTTGTTTTCCAAACATTTTAACTCCCATTCACTTGCATTCACTCATTCAACATCAATTTGCATTTTTGGGTTCAATCATAACATCATTCAATTAAGCAATCATTAAGCATCTTGGAGTATCCATTGACATATCTTTAGATTTCTTCAATAATGTCATGGTGAGTTTAGAAATTTACATGTTTATACATCATTCCTTGTCCATTTCATTTCATTTCCTCATTAAGGGTTTGATTACCAAAGTGGGATTCGACCAAGGAAAATCCCTATACTCTAACCCTTACCCATTTTCCCCTTTTGCATGTGTGTTTGAAAACTTTTGTATGTAGATTTGTCAATAAAATAGGTATTGAAAGGTGGTCAACAAGTCAACAAAGTGTTTCAAGTCAACTAAATGCTAATTCAAGCTTGGAGACAACCTACAACCCATTTTTTGTAGATATAACTTCATCAACCTGACAAGAAGACAAGTGCAGATCTAGACCTACATGATTGACCTTTCAATTTGCAAATTTTTGGAGGAGGAATGATTCACCATTAGTGGCAAATGAGTCCCACTTGAAGGATGAAAAAGTTAGTTTTGTCCAAATCTAGTTCCAGATAGTCAAAAACCAATTTCAAGTGTTTTTTCCAGTAGGAGGACTGATTCACCATCAATGGAAAATGAGTCCCACTGGTAATTTATAGTGATTTCTTCCAGTTTCTAGAACCTTCCAAGATCAGTACTCAACTTTGAGGTGCACTCTATTAAACTTCATTCAATTTTGATTGCATTTTTTTATGTTTTTAATTCATTTTTGCATACCCCACTATGTTTTTAAACATTGCATATTTTATTAGTTTTGCATTCACAATTAATCAATTTCATCATCCAGTTGCATTTACATCATTTCATTTAGTCATAATTCCATTATACATTCCCTTATTTGAGTGGACCACCTCAATTTTAGTGTTCCATCTCTCTCCTTTTAGGTGAAAAACCCTGAGAGTGCAAGAGAAGTACATAGAACCTCAAAATTGATTGTTCATTTTGGTGAACCTGCATTTTGAGCACTTATCTTTCTAATTTCAATTGCATCTTGCATCCTAGGTTTCCCTTGCACCAACATTGAATTAGGTTTTGTTTTCTTTTTGATCGTAGGGTTTCTAAAATTGCATTAGTGAAAGAATCATATATTTCATTTTTGCATATCAAATCATTAAAAAGCTGAAAATATGCATTTGCATCTTCAGTTTGCTTCTAAAAAGCATTAAAATCACTTTAAATTTTCTGAAAAACACAAAAAAATATCTCATACCTGGACTCATTTGCCACCCTGGGTGAATCAGTCCACCTACACATTTTGAATTGCATTTTTAGGCATTTTTTTGGGTATTTTCTATATTACAGTTTTATGTTGTTACTTTCTCTCATTCTTTATAGATTTTTTGTTTTCTCTTCTTTCTTGCATATTAGTTTACTTTCATTCATTGTTATCAAGGCTTTATGCTTGAATAATTTTTTGAATTCATTGAAATCCTTAGTAGACATGTCCAATTGTGCCTTTGGTTGTGATCCTAATGACCTTGAGCTTCCTCATGCTCCTTCAACTCCAAATGAATGTCCTCCTTATGCTGCAGACATCATTGGAGAAGATGATGATAGCATCAAGTTCTTAAATTCATGCCTTGACAACCTTGAAGCCAATGCAACCTTTTACCTATCCATGAAGTCACAAGATCTTCCTACTATTTCACCTCTTGATATTTTGGGTTATTTACATTTTGAAACAACTAAAGATCCTAAGTTTCCTCCCACAGGTGGACCCAATTCCTCTACACAACCACATCCTCACCCATTTTATGATAACAAAGTTACAAATAGACCAATCAACCTTGTAGAGACATATGGAAAAGGCTTTACTATCCTAAGTAAAAAAGGTTGTGACATCACAAATGAGCATAACATTCACCAACTTATAGAACAAAAACCAATAGATGAAAACAAAAAAAGATTAGGCTATCAAAATCCTCCTCATGACAACAAGCCTCCTTTTGAATATTGGAGACATTGAGACAATGGTATAGTGATCTTTTATTCTCTTCTTGACTTTAATGTTTTCCTTCCATGTGAACAACCATTACCAGATTCTAATGACTAGGATGCTAGGATCCCTAGGGGTCCTCTTCCTCCTTCTATCCATGAAAAAGGTGAATCTAGCAAATGTAAGAGGCCTTAAAATTTGAAAAAGCTAAAGTTTCCTCTCCATCCACCACCTAATGCTCTTAAATAGAGGCCTTATACTCTTACCATCTTCAAACAGGTTGGTCATCCATCCTAAAGATTCTAACATACCATATTGCAAATATCACTGTATTCTTGAACATCGAACTGATGAATGTCAGACATTGAAGGTGTAGAAACATAAAAACAACCTAGGCCCGCAAGCTCTATTTTTTATCATTTTCTTCCTAGCATAATTAAGACATTTTAATTATGACCTTTTTCCACTTTCGACTATTCATTAAATAATTCATAATTATTTAATTAATTCATGCATTTTTATTCTTCTTGATTATTAAATAAATAAATTTTATTTATTTATTTAATATGTCACTAATTGTCTAAAGTCTTTCTATAATTAAATAAATTTCTGAATTTATTTAGTTATCTCTGTCTAGTAATTCTACCTGATTATTTAAATAGATAAATTTAATTTATTTATTCAAATACTTCATTAATTATTAAAAGTCTTCTTATAATGAAATAAATTCTTTAATTTATTTAATTATTGCCACCTTGACATTTCCTCATTTTAAATAAAAATCATTTATTTAAAATGGTCCCACTTTCTAATTTTCCCTCTTTAAGTAAAAAATTCAAATTAATTATTTACCGTCATGTGAACCCAAAATTTGAATTAAATTAATTTTTAAGTCAAAATAGTATTTTTCCTCCAAAAATCAAGTAATTTCTATTATTATTTGATTTTACAACCACCTCTTTTTTTGTGCCAATCTTACCTCTTGTCACATGCATTGTCAACCCTTGATTTGATTTTCTAGAAATCAATCTTGTCCATTATAAATTTTCCCTAATGTTGCCCTAACCCTAATTGTGGGTTATCATATTGAATCTTGTCCATTGATTCTAGGGCACTTGTGAATCTTCAATCTTGGCCATTCATCCAAAATTGCATTTTCTATAAAATGGCAATTTTGCTCTGATTTTGTCACGTCATGTTATTTACATCTTATGCAATCTTGTTTTAGGAAATTTCATGTCATCTTGCAATCTCATGCTCTTGTACTCTTTTCATCTTATCTCTTGTCATAAGCATATTACATCTCATTTGGCATTTGGCATAGTTTAGAGATAGTTTAGATGTGCTTACTAGTTGCATAATAGCATAGTATTGCATGTAGTCATTCAAATCCTTCAGCATTTGCTTAGTGCTTGTCATAGTCATTAGATTTCTCACATAAAATATGAGGGAAACAACATATTTCTAGCAAGTTGAGAAGGTATAATGGAGGTCAGCCATGGAGAATGAAGACTTTTGGGTGAGATCTTTCATTTGTTTTCATGATATTTCCTTTACACTTCATTATCACTTTGGGTTTTTGTGATTATGCATTTAATCTGTGAACCCTAGGAAAATTCCCATAGTTACATTGGTGAACCTAACAAATTTTGACAATTTTTGAGGAATTTTGGAGTTGGATCCTTTTTGTTGCAGGTTTTGCATCATTTTGGGACAAATCCCTAGTTTCTAAAGATTCAACCATAACTTTCAAATGACTATGTATTTTCTCACAAACATTATTTTGTAGGTTGGGGACAATGTCAAGAGCATTTAATCCAAAAATCAGAATTTTGGGAGTTGTTTTAAGTTTTTATAATTTTTTTGTTATTTTTCATGAAAAATCAATTTGGAGAGCAAATTGTCGATTTTTTTGGATATTTTTACATTTCAGGAAATCTCTCTAAATTTCAGTTGGGGTCTGTTTTTTATGTTTTTAATTTGGATCAAAATAATTAGCCAAAAAATAGATCTTTGAAAATTATGCTTTTATAAAGATTTCCTTATATCTCATGAACAGTTGTAGCTTGTTTGACAAATTTTTTTTTGCAAAAATGGCATGATGTTGGGCAGATTTAGTCAAGAAATCAGAATTTTTGGACATGTTTTGAATTTTTTAATAATTTTTTTATGATTTTTCATAAAAAAATTAATATTGGGTGCAAAACAACAATTTTTTTAGATTTCTTTACATTTTGGGAAAGCGCTGAAAATTTTATTAAGGTTTTGTTCTCTCTCTTTTTCTTTTTGATGCAAATAATATATCCAAAAATCAGATTTGTCCTGACTAGCTAACCCTCTAATATTAGTGATCAATTATCTTGTTAGGGTTTTGGCTTTATTGTTGGTTCTATGAATGTGTAGAAAAAAATAAACACTTGAAATGACACATTGGATCAAGTGGACAAAAAATTTGGAGTGAAAAAAAGTCTAGGTGCACACATTCCATCTTTCATCTCTAATCATTGCTTGTCAACACACTTCAATTTGGGGCTTAAAAAGAACATCTTGTTTGTCACACATTTGGATTTGGGGCTTAAAAAGAACATCTTGTTTGTTATCAAAACATTGAAATTGGGCTTAAAAAGAACCATTGTCTTCCATCACACATTTTGATTGTCTTCCATCACACAATAAGGCAGCAGGCGCAATGGCTACAATTGGCTCTCTCCTAGACATTCCAAGCAATGTGCCTCAATTTGAGTTCTTGGAAGAACAAATTCTGGTCCCTGCATATGATATTCTAGAATCAGAGATGGTTTGTGAGCTAGTTGGTCCCAACTCTCCATGGTATCAAGACATCTATGACTATCTCAAGTCCCAAGCCCTTCCCCTGAATCTCTCCAACAACCAATGAAAGTCCTTCATCTGGAAAGCCGCCGGATACACTATCATCAGTGACACCCTATACTGTCGTAGATTTGACAATACCCTTCTTCAATGTATCGACACTAATGAAGCACGAAATACCTTACGCGAGGTACATGAAGGTATATGTGGATCTCATTCGAGTGGTCCTACTTTAGCCAAGAAGATCATGAGACTTGGGTATTACTGGCCAACCATTGAGAAAGATGCACTTGAGTTTGTCAGGACATGTCACCAATGTTAGATACACAATGATTTGATTCATGCACCGACACAGGAGCTTAGGCCAATTACTTCTCCATGGCACCTTCACACAATGGGGACTCGACCTCATGCAAAAAATCCATCCTACCTCTTCCAATGGCCACAAATTCATTATCACTACCACTGAGTATTTCACTAAGTGGATTGAAGCCATCCCCCTTACATACATAACCAGTAAGAAAATTTATAAATTCATCCTCAACTGCATCATTTGTTGGTATGGTATACCTAGTCCATCATCACACACAACAGGCATCCTTTCAAAAATCAATACATTTGGCAATTATGTGAATGATTCCATATCCATCACCATTTCTCCACACTGTATTACCCACAAGGAAACAGTTAAGATGATTTGTCCAATAAAACTATCATCAATTTTTTTAAGAAGACAGTCAATGATGTTGTCCATGACTAGCACATTCAACTCAACCCTACTTTGTGGGCTTACCACACTAGCATCTACACACCCACAGGAGCCACTCCATTTCCCTTAGTCTTTGGATTTGAAGCCATCTTTCCCATCGAGGTTGAAATTCCTTCTTTATGAGTCTCCCCGAAGGGTCTGATTGATGATGAGGAGTATAGACAGTCATGCTTACATGAATTGGAAATGTTAGAGGAACGTTGATACAACGCCTTGAATCATTTGCAAGCATATCATAATCGACTCTATCACAACTATAACAAAAGAGTCATGGTCAGAAAATTTGACATTGGTGACTTGGTCCTTATGCAAAATACAAAGAATTAGTTTAACAAAGAAAAAACTAGCAAGTTCAAACCAAATTGGTTGGGTCCTTCCATTATCACATACTCTTTTGGTTCTAGAGCATATCAACTAGCCACTCCAAATGGTAAATAATTGATAGAGCCTATACATAATCTACATCTTCGAAGGTTCTATGCATAGCATCAGAAAGCCTAGCCAAAATCCTTAAAAATACAAAAAAATATGAAAAATATGAAAAACCATCACTTTGATGAAAACCTGGCAAATAGGCATCTTGGTGACACCAAAAAAATGATAAAAATAGTAAAGAGAAATAATTCGTCCAACAGTGAAAACCTAGTAAATAGGCGCTTTGGATAAGTACCATGGTAAAAACCTGGAAAATAGGTGCCATGTGTAGTGAGTCATTACTTTTCCACCTATTCTCATGCTATCTACCTTGGTCCATAATAAATATCCACTTTTTTGACATTATCACAACACTTCACCCTAACATCATGACATTTCTTTCCATGGCTGACAATGGTTGACATCAAGTCTTGCATATCGTCCACTATCCATACTGGTCACGTCCTTTTGCATCCCATTCCATTTGGCTCATTATCAACTTGACTAGGGGAAAATTTTTATCATGTGACTATAGTGGGTATCACACATGGTCCTAAAAATTAAAAAATGTCCTAAAAAATGACCTAAAAATTGAAAAATTTCTTGAAAAAAGACCTAAAAATTTAAAAAATGTCCTAAAAAAGACCTAAAAATGGAAAAATGTCTTGAAAACAAAGACCTAAAAAATTCAAAAATGTCCTAAAAAAGACCTAAAAATTAAAAAAATGTCAAGAAAAAAGACCTAAAAGTAGAAAAATTTCTTGAAGAAATCTAGAAAAATCAAAATATCTTAAAAACACAAAAATAGCATCATATTTTGTCTAGTCAGTCATGTCAGTCAGTCACTGGTCATGTTGAACTATGTTTTCTCTATGCATTTGCTATGTAGGCAAGGCTTGTTGAGCCCCCGAGACATTAGGTCATTCCTCTTAGGTTTGTCAAAAATAAAATCATGGCTCAATCTTTGGTCAATCGAGACAAAGTCATTGGTTGTGTCGAACTACGAGGTCTCTGAGTGCATGATGTAGGCAAGGGCATCAATCGATGAGCCCCCGATGCCACACTAGGTTAGTCCATTAGGGTTCATTGCACTACACTGGCACACATGTCAAACAATTTTCAAATCAAGCAGACTCTTTATCAATCTTAAAACAAACAATTATTCAAACAATCTCAGGCAAATATTTAACAATCATGTGAGCATGTTAAACTTGGCATGTGGTCAAACTTAATTAACCTAGGCAAATGTAGTCAAATCATGTCACAATGTCAAATCTTGGTTGTTCTTCATATGTGTCCTTCTAAAGAAAGACCACTGTCACTTAGTTAGGCCCTAGGATGTGTCCTTTCTAGGTATCATCACCGTCATCTAGCATTTTCTATCATTTGGCATTTTGAGGGATTATCACGACATTTGAGAACTATTCCCCTCGACACCAACATCATTCAGGATGTGTCCTCCCTGAATTTGACACATTGACACCGACATCATTCAGGATGCGTCCTTCCTGAATTTGGCATCTTGACATCAACATTATTCAATATGTGTCCTTCCTGAACTTGGCATCAATTTAGCATCTCGACATCGTCAACCTTGGCATCCTAACATCAAGACACTTGAAAAACTGAACATTTCGACATCAAGACACTTGGAAAACACTTGGCATTTAATTTTCATCATGTTACTAGTTCCTTGAGGATGTCCTGACACATGATTTAGAGGAGCAACAATGTATCATTATGATTGTCTTGTATTGTCTATTTGGAAGTCATGTTTCTAGTTCCTCAAGGATGTCCTGACAATAGGATTTAGAGGAGCAACAATGTTTAATGACTTCTCTTTCTTTTCTTTATTGCTTGTGGTTGGTTGTGACAAAAATATTGGGGCAATATGAGTCACGATCATCTTTTTCTATGACTGCTTGTTTCATGTGATGGTTCAACCTTGCACACCATTGATCTATGTCATATCATGGTGTTTGTTGACCATTACAATAATCCACCCAATGATGATTAAGAGCAACAACTATTAGTTCTATAGAAATATGTTGAAGGATCTCTCTCATCATACTAGCATTCATCTCCTTCTGTCTTGTCGTCTCTCTGCCTCTGTCTCTTGATGATATCCTATGAAATACAAAAATATAGTTGCATACATAATCATATAGGCATTGCATTAAGTTCATTACACATTGGAACTTGGTTACATTAACATATAGTTACATCCATACATTCATATATCATAAAAAGACAAAGTAAGCATTTCATTATCCATATCATCACATTTATCATTCACATAAAGCATCACATGTCACATTATCCATACATAGTATTTTCATACATTAATGCATCCATAATCATAGATAGGGCATTCATTAGAATCAAAACATTTTGTATATCATCATCATCATAACAATCATCATCCATGGCATAATATCATCATGACATCTAAATATACATCACATCATCATGGCATCTCATCATAAATAACCAGATCATAAATGCATACAAGACATGCCATATAAAAGACATCATAGGAATCATAAATGCATAAATCATATCACATGAGCATAATAAAACATGTAGAATGCATCATCACATAACAGAAATCATATAGGTTGCATCAAAACTGCATCATATATATAACCACAAAAAAATCATGTCACAGGATAGAGTCACAAAATATCCCAAAAATAAGAGCTTGCAGGCTCAATGGTCAAAACATAACTGTCATAACATAAGTGTCTAAAATATCCTAATGCAAGATAACAATAAAACTATCTATGCCGAGCTCTCCTCATCCCCTTGAGGAGAAGATCTAGGGGATCGATGCTCTTTCAAGGGAACTAACACCATCATAGTCACTGTGGCATGTGCTTGGGAAGCCGAAGGATCTGTCATTGGAGGCTGACTGTGCACTAACCTATGACCTAAACCTATGGAACCATGGCTGTGACTCAACCTATTCCTTGAGGAGTACCTATGGGAGTGGTGAGATCTATGCACTAATGTGTGCACTGATGAAGTGGAACCACCCACATTTCTCTAGCTACAGCTACTGTGGGACTTGTTGCTGCTCCTTGATCCTAACCCTATCCTACTATAGGACAAACACAATCTAGGCTCCCTCTAATTGGTCATCACTACTCTCTCATATAACATATGGTACTAACCCCTACTCTAACTAACTCTGGCCAAATTCCTTGCTAGATCCCTAACTGGCACTTAACATAGCTCCGCAAATCCTGAACACCAACTCACCCCCTCCTCACATTTGATCTCTATGTGATCCCACTCGAATCATGTCATCTCTAACTCTTCCTACAAGGATCTAATCTATGCACTGACCTCATCAAGCCTCCTCTATAAGTCTACCACTCGTTGATCTGTATTCACATCATGTAGTAGTGGTGGGCCTATAGGTGCAACATCCTCCCCCTCTACCATCTTCCACCTCAACAGCCACTCTTCCTCAACATCCCCAATCTCCTCCTCCTCTCCCACATCCTCCTCTCTTTTGACAACTTGCTCCTCCCTTGACATCTCTACCTCCATCTCCCCCTCTTGCCAAACCTCCATCTTTGGCAATCCCTCCTCTTGACCACCCCTAACATCAAGCCCAATATCTAGCTCTCTCTCTCCCTCCTATCGGTCAACCTCCACCTCTCTCTCCTCCTCCTCATCCACCTCAGGGATTGGTAATAAGGGAACTCTCTCCACATGTTGTCTGAGCCTCCTAGCCTATCTCCCACTATCTCCTTCTCTCCTCCTCCTCCCACCATCTCCACCATCATATCCATTGTCTTCATTCCTCCCTCCACCTCTACCTCCATCCCTCCCTCGGCCTCTGCCTCTATCCCTACCTCCGTCTCTGCCTCCCCTACCACCTCGTTGCACCTGTGGTATCATTGATCTCCTATCCACTAGTGTCGGTCCATCGAGATCTATCAAGGGGATTTGTCTATGAGTCTGCCACCACAGATTAAAATCTGTTGTAGTCCCTAGATCTGCAAGCCCCCTCTCCATACCCATTGTTGAGCCACTAACCCCTCAACTTGTTACTCTGTGAATGGAACTGAAATCGCCAGATGCCATGCAGACTCTTGAGATGACTTGGCATACTCTGTTGTACCCACGGGAACACCCTGCTACTCACCAAACTACCATAGTACTCGCTATAGTAGATAAATCTCAATAATGAGTTGGCTCTGAATAGTCTATCCAATCACGTACCTAAACTATCTATAGAAACTCAAATGATCAGCCTCGTCATCCCACGACCTGCAGTCCTTGTATGGCCTCCAGATAAATGATACCATAGTGTCAATTTGGTGGCACCACCAGCCTATCTCTCCAACTCTGGTCTACTACAAAGTGTCTGCATAGTAATATATGTATAGCATACCATCTGCCAATTGTGGTCTCTAGATTGGTGGATAGAAGACAACAACATGCTCCCATGCCCAGATCATAAGTAGTGTCATCCCATAGCCAATACTTTGTCCTCTCCTATATGCAACCTCGTGGAGTTTTTGGTACAACATCCCTAGAATGCAAGGTCCCCATGCATATACAGTCCTGTCTTGTCTCATCCCCACTATAAAATCACCCCATCCAATTAGAAATATGTGTCCTCACTGATTGTGTATCAGTACTCCTACAATCAATGTCACCAACAGGGCATCGAACCGAGAGTAGTGCTCTTCCATGAACTCCCAATGGATCTCATACCCTTCAATCCCTAGTCCTGCATCAGTCTCATCATGATAATATGATGTAAATGTCTGGTACCCCTGGTGTGGATTGTACACGACCCACTCTCCTCAAATTGACAGGAACAAGATCTAGTATATGTCCTCGAGTGTCACTATAACCTCCCCCATCAGAAAATAGAAGGAGCATGTCCCAGAGTTCCATCTCTCACAAAGCACAATCAAAAGTCCCTTATTTGCTTGAACAATGGGCATATAGGTGACATAGTATAGTCCCAGCCACACCAGTCATTGTCGCTCCCTATCCCGCAGCTGGTCCTACAATCTATAGGTAGATGGCCTATTGTCCCATGTATAAATAGGCACTAACTATCTCTTCACATGTCAAAACATACATTAGCACCTTATTGAAAATTGTCATTACCATTTGTCTAACTTACGCGCATTTGAAAGTCCAAACTTCAACAAAGTCATCCTTGGTCAAAGTGAATGTCAAATGTGTCACGTTGACTTCAGTTGCATCATGGTTAGGTGTTTGCATCATTTTGTACCTTGATTGCATTGCGATCCACCGTTTACATCATTCTAGCTCATGTTTGCATCTCAACATGGCACTTGCGTCACAATTCTTGTCACATGCGTCAATTTATTCAAATGTGTTGCCTAAGTTCACAAATGCATCACAATCTTTCAAATGCGGCATTTCATCTCTCATTTGCGATGTGAGTTGGAAAATGTGTCTCAGATTTTTGCAAATGTGTCATGCCTAAATTGACCTATTCTAAGAAACCTTGCATTTGTGTAACAATGCACCAAATGTGTCGAATGCAAATGCGAATGCGGCTTACGCGCACGGATGTGTTGTGGCGTATTTGTTCATTTCCCTAAAACCCTAAAAATGACGCTCAAAATGATAAAATGACAAAGTGGGTTAGATGCACTCACCATTGGCTCTGAGCCCTCTGGCCGTCTATATGTTCGAACAATCTCCCTGTAGTGCTCGGTCACTAGAATCACCATCTTTTCCAAAGTACTCCTCGCTTTGAGCTTTCAATTTTACTATGGTGAATGTGAAAATGAATTGACTTTTACCCCATTTTCAACCTATTTATAGAGCCAAAAGTGGGATTTTTCAAACTTTTTTTTATTATTGGAGGCTATTTTGACCAACTTTGACCACCTTCTTAGCTGCTTTAAGCTCCTTGAAATCTGAAACCATTTGTGCCAATATTTTTTATGGTCATGAAATTGACTTATTGAGACAGTTTCCAAACTTTTTGTTGCCGGGCCAAATTTTGAAAATTTTCCTTAGGGGGCATAGATACTTCGTACCTTCGCTAGGGAAAGTTTTTGACTGAATTTTCTTTGTTAAAATGTGATAGGCTACATTATCACAAAGAGGGGAAAAATGTAGACTCATAAAAAATGATCTAGGCCTACAAGCTCTATTTTTCATCATTTTCTTCCTAGCATAATTAAGACATTTTAGTTATGACCTTGGTCCACTTTCGACTATTAATTGAATAAATGATAATTATTTAATTAATTCATGTCATTTTATTCTTCTTGGTTATTAAATAAATAAATTTTATTTATTTATTTAATACGTCACTAATTGTCTAAAGTCTTTCTATAATTAAATAAATTTCTTAATTTATTTAATTATCTCTGTCCACTAATTTTTCCTGATTATTTAAATAGATAAATTTTATTTATTCATTTAAATACTTCATTAATTCTTAAAATTCTTCTTATAATTAAATAAATTCTTTAATTTATTTAATTATTGCCACCTTGACATTTCCTCATTTCAAATAAAAATCATTTATTTAAAATGGCCCCACTTTCTAATTTTCGCTCCTTAGGTAAATAATTCAAATTAATTATTTACCGTCATGTGACCCCACATTTTGAATTAAATTAATTTTTAATTCAAAATATTCCTTTTCCTCCAAAAATGAAGTAATTTCTATTATTATTTGATTTTACAACCACCTCTTTTTTTGTGCCAAACTTATCTCTTGTCACATGCATTGTCAACCCTTGATTTGATTTTCTAGAAATTAATTTTGTCCATTCATTTTAAATTTTCCCTAATGTTTCCCAAAACCTAATTGTGGGTTGTCAAATTGAATCTTGTCCATTGATTCTAGGCGCTTGCCAATCTTCAATCTTGGCCATTCATCCAAAATTGCATTTTCTATAAAATGGCAAATTTTCTCTCATTTTGTCACCTCATGCTATTTACATCTTATGCAATCTTGTTTTAGGTAATCTCATGTCATCTTGCAATCTCATGCTCTTGCGCTCTTGTCATCTTAGCTCTTGTCATAGGTATATTACATCTCATTTGGCATTTGGCATAGTTTAGACATAGTTTAGATGTGCTTACTAGTTGCATAATAGCATAGTATTGCATGTAGTCATTCAAATCCTTCAACATTTGCTTAAGGATTGTCATAGTCATTAGATTTCTCACATAAAATCTGAGGGCAACAACATATTTCCAGCAAGTTGAGAAGGTATAATGGAGGTCAGCTAGAATGAAGACTTTTGGGTGAGATCTTTCATTTGTTTTCATGTTATTTTCTTTGCACTTCATTATCACTTTGAGTTTTTGTGTTTATGCATTTAATCTGCTAACCCTAGGAAAATTCCCATAGTTACAGAAGGACATATTGAACAAGTATCACTTCACTATTACCGACTACTATCCTCCCATCCCTTAAACCCAAATATCTTCATCATGGCATAGTTGTAGAATTTTCTATTCTCACTATTGCATGATCCTTTCCCATCACCTACCTTGGCTCATTCTTGCCTCACATTTAGTGAAGGAAAGAAGTTGTTAGCCTTGTCCTAGTAATGCATTTTTCCTTGTCTCTTAACTACATTATTCCTCTTCTACTTATATTGTACTTGAGATTGAGAAGCCAATAACTTGGTTAATGGTTGAATTAGATTTGCATTACTTGCTCCTTTAACATTTTCCTTATTCTTTGGTGTACTTGCATGCACATATCATGTTCCCCCATAATGTGTGTTTGATGTTCTTTCTCTTTGTGCACTTCCTCTATTCGTACCTCTATTCTTCTATATGTCATACATTTTAACCTTTCTTTTTCATCTTTGTTTCGTGTTTTCCTTTTGGGGATGACAAAAAGTGTTGAGATGCCCTATGTCTCTTCCATGTTGACCCAAACAATCCCTTTTCCCTTTTACTTTTACTTTTTCTTGTGTTTTTCCTTTTGGGGATGACGTGAAGCATTGAGACCAAAATGTCTCCTTCATGTTGACCCAAAATATTTTCCTTTTCTTTCACCTTTTCATTTTCTTTTCTCTTTCATTTTCCTTTTGGGGATGATGCAAAGCATTGAGACCACAATGTCTCTTCCATGTTGACCCAAAACGGACTTTTTTTTCTTTTGTTTTCACTCTCTTTGTGTCATTCTTCTAGTTCTATGTGTTTCAAGGAATGATGACAGTTCTAAGCTCTTTAATCAACACATTGTAGTAATGAACATATTGACCCCAAATCCATAGATCCCTTATGTGTTTGGAGTGTTTCTTTCTGGGGGGCAACCCTCCTTTTCTTTTTTCTTTCTTTTTTGTTTACATGAAGCAACCTTACTTGGAAATATATGACTTGGCATAGGTACCTTGCAAGTTGGCTCTCATATCTTGTTTTCTTTTTGCATTTTTCCTTTTCTACTTTAGAGTAATTGCTCACAAAACGGTGTGTAGCAATTCCTTTAAAGTGGGGGGCATACATTGAAATTATTCATTTGCATTCTTGGTTCTTAGTGTAGCCTTGTCACTTCATATGATGCATTTTTCACTTTTGGGATGACATTGGGTGTGATTTCCTTCATAAGTGTGATCTATATTAGCATATTACATTCCTCTTACTAGCCTAATGTTATGCACTAAATCCCCTAAGTTGTAAATATACTATTCTTTAATGAGTCTTCTCTTGGAGAGATTATACATAATGTTTTGTAAGTGACAGACCTTCCATGAACTTAACAAGACTCCTTTGAACATTTTTTTTTTACATTTTTTCATTTTTTACATTTTACATCTTTTCCACCTTGCATAACGCAACTTGCGTGCTTGTGGTACCATCCTATTTGTTCATGAGTTCTAAGTATACGAAGCTTTTCTTGTCTCATGAAGCATGAACCGACATTCTCCTTTATGGAACCTTGTTAAAGTTATCAGGAGGCATAACTTTGATACATATGGTTGAGTGGGAAGCCCATTTAGCAACATGACTTTCCCCATAGACATGTATGTGTTTGTGAGTGCATACCAACTAGCATATATTTCTCACCTTTTGGGCCTTCTCACCCGATAGACCACCATGTGTTTCGTCACCTTAGAGTGAGTATACATTTTCTTTTTCAGACAAACAACCTAGATTTGTTTCACAACTAGTTGAACAAATGATCAAAGCTTGATCTGAATTTTCTTTTTTCCTCCTCCTTCTCTCTTCTCTTTCACACATATGTGTTCCTTTGTTCTTATGTTTAGTTTTCCACAAGATCTTCATCTTGGGGCTTGTTCATTCCTCTTGATCAATGTCATTCCATCTTCCTAGCATAACTGCATTTGGATCCTTCTCGATATGCATGGCTACTTTAGTGTGAGTTTGAAGCAAGTTCATCCTCTCACTAAAGTGGGGTCTAAATGTACCATAGAAAGAGGGATTATTGATATTTTCATGGTCTTTTACATCTTTCTCTCATGATGCTTGATCTATTTTTCTTAGATTTAATGCTGCAATGTGACTTATGCATTCACATTAGGTCCTAAATTCAAATTATGATGTAGATTGTGAAGGTGTTGTGAAGTTTTGTAACACATTTCTACAGTTTTCTAGACTCTTCTTACTATAATTCACCTAAAAATCACCATTTTATCCCTTATCAGGTCCTATTTTTAAGTGTTGTAAAGTCTTGTAACAAGATTTCATGCTTTTCTAGGCTTGTTATCACTATTTACACCTTTCTTATTGTTTATTTGACCCCTTTATGCACTCATAGGACTTAATTAAGTGTATTTTTGAATGTAAACCTAACAAACAAATTAATTCTTGATAGCCACTTACAAGCCTTAGGTGGGACCTATTCGCCATGGGTGGCGAATGAGTCCCTCGTGGCTCCAAATTCAAAATAACTCAAATTTTCTTTCGTGTTTTATTCAAAAAGACCTTATGTCAACCTATGATGATGTATTATTGGGTTATTAGGGCATAAGTGTGTATAAATAAGTGTTTTTCCATCCATTTTAACCCACATTCACTTGCATTCACTCATTCAACATCAATTAGCATTTTGGCATTCAATCATAACATCATTCAATCAAGCAATCATTAAGCATCTTGGAGCACCCATTGACATATCTTTAGATTTCTTCAATAAGGTTGTGGTGAGTTTAGACATTTACATGTTGTTTATTCATCATTATTTGTCCATTTCATTTCATTTCTTCATTAAGGGTTTGATTACCAAAGTGGGATTTGACCAAGGCAAATCCCTATACTCTAACCCTTAACCATTTCTCCATTTTGCATGTGTTTGTAGACTTTTGTATGTAGATTTGTCAAGAAAATAGGTGTTGAAAGGTGATCAATAGGTCAACAAAGTGTTTCAAGTCAACTAAACCCTAATTCAAGCTTGGAGACAACCTACAACCCATTTTCTACAGATTTGACTTTGTCTACTCGACAAGAAGTTAAGTGCAAATCTGAACCTATAGGATTGACTTTTGAATTTGCAGATTTTTGGAGGAGGACTGATCCTCCATTAGTGGCGAATGAGCCCCACCTGAAGACTGAAAAAGTTGATTTTGTCATAGTCTAGTTCCCGACAGTCAAAAAGTAGTTTTAGGATTTTTTACCAGTAGGAGGATTGATTCACCATCAATGGAAAATGAGTCCCACTAGTGATTTCTACCAGTTTCCATAACCTTCCAAGATCAATACTCAACTTCCAGGTGCACTCTGTTAAACTTCATTCAATTCTAATTGCATTTGTTTATGTTTTTAATTCATTTTTGCATACCCCACCATGTTTTCAAATATTGCATATTTCATTAGCTTTGTAACCATAATCAATCAATTTCATCATCTAGTTACATTTGCATTATTGCATTTAGTCATAATTCTATTATACATTCCCTTATTTGAGTGAACCACCTCAATTTTAGTGTTTTATCTCTCCTTTTAGGTGAAAAACCCTAAGAGTGCAAGAGAAGTACATAAAAAATCTCAAAATTGATGGTTCACTCCTGTAGCAATTGAATCTCCTCCACCAAAATCCATGTCATCGACTCATGAAGGAAGTAGAACTGCCTCCCTCGTAGATGCTAACAGGCTCGCAAGGGAACCTAAGAGGAAAGTTACATAAAATAAGATATAAATCAAATAATAAGCATCCCTCAAGTTGTTTTAAGAAAATTTTAGATAAAATGGACACCTAGACCATCTTTGGATGGGGGTCTTGGACACTTTGGCTATTCTAGGACACTTTGCACCAAATTGGGACACTTTAAGCCAATCTATTATGTGACCCTAGAATTACTCAAAATTATATAAAAAAGTAAAGTAAAAGCATGAAAATGATGAAGAAGAAAAAAATAATGCACTCATTGTCTATCGAAGCATGCCCTAACTAGATCGATGTGTAACTTGTCCAATATCAGAGGCTTGTACACTCTATGGCTCAACATCCTCACTTTCTCTGCACCAAGGTAAAATTGCAACAAGGTAAATGTCAAATGAATAGTGAAAAGAGTCATTTTCAATAATATATAGTAAGAACATAGTAAATAAAGCTTAATTGTTTAAGAGATAACTTCATTCAAATCAGTATATAGGGAGCTAGAGGACTCCATTTATTACGTGTTGGTTGCATTGGATTCATTATTCTGCTCTCGGTCTCATCAAATGCCTATCATTATGTGGAATGGTACATGGAAATACCCAATGATATGACCTAAGTGATTCGATGTGGATTCATGTTCACCCTGATTCCACCTCCATAAAGCAAGCAGAATCAGGGGGTATACATCTACCCTCAAATTCTCCATTGAAGTTTGATAAGATATAACAAATTTGTGTTGCAAGATGTGATTCCTGACATTGTGGTACTGTAGATAACCTACAGTAGGGGCTTCATTCGCCCTAATGAATCCATATGAGTATAATTTTTCATAGTAGTTATTTCCTTTAGCTTGCATATTCATGTAGTATCATATGACAACTAAAGTGGGGGCTAAATATAGTGTAGAAAAAAGTAGTCCTTTTTCACATTTAATATGGGAATAAATGAAATCTAAATAACTTAATTGTGTCTTGGAATAGTGTTGTAATTTGTTGTACACATTCACATCATTCTAGGGCCTTTATTTGTTTAAAATATACCTTAATTTGTCCTTTGCAAAAGTGTTGTAAAGTGTTGTAATACACTTTCACACTTTTCTAAGGTTTATCCAATTAATTAAGCCTAATGGGTCCCTCTTAATGAAATGTACCTAATGTGTACCCTATTTATGGTGTTGTAAAGTGTTGTAACTCACTTTCACACTTATCTAGGGTCCTTTTAATTAATTGTGGTTAATTATAGTTAATTAGCCCCTTTAATTCAAATTTAAGCCTCATTTATGACACCTCCCAAAGATCTATCTCGAAACCATGATTCAAATTACATAACATTTAATTGGGAAAATTTAAGGTCCTAAAAAATGGTGCCAAGACACATTCATGCTAGGTGATGAATGGGTCATCCCTCTATAGGACCCCCCTTTTTAGCATATTTCATGTGGGTTTTTAATGTTCTTTCATTCCTTGAAGGAATGGTCTTGGAAAACAACACCAAGACCCATTTTTCCTAGGTGGTGAATGGGTCCTCCCTTAATGAGGACCTCCTTTTTGAATGTCATTATTGTGATATTTTAATTATATTCATTTCTAGATATGGTGTTGGATTTAATTATTTGAATTTTGGGGTTAATTCTCCAATTATGTATAAATACAAGGTTATTTTACATAATTTCACCTAGAAGAAGATTTCAAGCAAGCTAAGAGACAAAATAACTATCATGAGATCAAGCATTCATCAAGAAGCAAGAAAAAGTGATGTTTGGAGCAGCATTGTAAGGTCTTCGAGCTCATTTTGTGTCCAAGATCAAGCATTAGTGAAGGTTGATGATAGATACCTATCGAGAATCATGAGGGATTCTAGGTGTTGGGGGATGCACAAGTCATACAACCAAGCCTAAGGACTTGTTTCCTAATTGATTCCATCTTTTATGATCATCCTATTTGCAGCCTACAAGGGGTATTTTTAGATTTATGACTTATTAAAGTGATTAGACATCTCCTTTAGTGAGTCATTTGGAATTGTTCATGTTACATTCAATGGTTTTATCCTAACATAATTGGGTAGAATTATCTTTACATTCTCATAGATATTATTCTTAGGGACACTTAAGATTAGGATCGCACACACAATTACATGTTTCAGATTTTCATTTAACGTAAAAGGTTTAATTACCAACAAGGTGTTTGACTAAGGAAAAACCCTATCCACCAACAAGCTACCAAATTTGTTTTGCAGATTACAGACAGATCTAGATCTGAAAACATGGATTTCAAAGTGCAAAGGAGAAGAGTAGACCTGGAAGTTGAAGACCAAATTCAAAGATTTCCAGAAGGAGCTAATAGGACCCATTTTCCTTTAGTGGTGAATGAGTCCTTGTTAGGGTTTGAAAGGAAATAGATTCTATAGTATACAAGCTTCTATTTCAGGTTTAGAGCTCCCCGAACAAGCCTACCAGGACACATTTTCCTTTAGTGGCAAATGTGTCCCTGCCAGCAATTCAGGAAAGCTAGATTTGAATAGGTGAACAATTCTATCTCCTCCTTGTTCTACCAGAAAATTTACAAATTCATATTGTTTTGTATTAGATTTATGCATTTCAAGTGTTAGACCTAGAATTAGGGTTTACATATTATTTAAATTCATTCTCCACAAGTTGTTATTTAGCTCACCACCCCATCCTTGCATAAATGAAAGATTACAAGTTTCCTCAATCTTGATTTAATTCACCTCTTGGGTTGATGGTTATTTCAAGATTATTGGATCTCATCTTTTGAATGAAACCCTAACTAGACTAAAGGGGGGTTAGACTCCATAGCCTTCTCCCTTTTCTATATGTTTTAGGAACATGGGTTATTAAAGAAGGTTCAATCACATATCAATTTTGGTCTCTTTAGTCTTTTATATATATGTATGTCTATTTTCTTTAATCATATTCACAATAATATATCTTCTTTTGAAGTTATGACTTCGTTTCCTAGAAAATAGGCACTAGTCTCAACTAATTGAATAGTGAGTCTTTTCATTTAAATTATATCTTAAATATTTGTTTCTTGTTAATCTAGTATTATATTAGTTTTTAGAATGTGTGTGCGTCTATATTATAAATATTACTAGATGCTATGTAAATGTGAGAATGATAAATTGTAAGAGAATAGTACTAATTTTTTCATATTGCATATGTGTGTGCAAATATAAATACATTTTTAAAGGGAATATAAATTTATTTAGCATCTTCCATTTCATGTGCAAACTTTCTTTGATCTACCTAATTGAGGCCTTACCAATCTATCTTTAGAAATTAATTTGTTATGAGTTTTGTGACAATGAGTTGAACTTTATTTATATATTATTTATGGTTATTACAAACTTGCATGTGTGGTTTTCTATTTCTCTTAATTAATTTATCAATGACCTCTATGATCACTCTCCATGATCTAATAGAGCCAAAAATTAATAAGGGTTACAATTCCCTATTATTTCATCTCTATCTTTTTACTATCTAATCAAATTTTCTATCTCATTCACTCTAAATTACATTTTCTTGAATCTAGAATTTGAATCTATTTTTCAAAATTATCAATAATAATCTTGATTCAACAATAAACTATGCAATTTTTATCTAAATTTCTCTTTAATATTTTTTTCTTAAATATAATTATTGAATCAATATTAACTCAAAATTTTAATTTTTCAAATTATAGTGGATGCAAATTTGCTACTTGAAAATTTAATACGATTGTCAATTCTAACTTCTTTCTTAGAAATAATTTTACTCAACTTCCCATGGGTGATTGAAGCGTTTTCAAACCCTACCCCATTATATATCTTGTATACAAGAAAAATAAAAACCATAAAGCAGACTTTTTTATTAAGTCCTACTACTTGGCAATTATCCACACATTATATTTATGCCACCCTGGGCTTTCTACTCTCTTGAAAGGTGTCCTGCTTAGATTTAATATTACGAATAATACATTCCTTAAGCTTGTCAAAAGATTATCCTTAAGCATATTTTGAGATTAATATATTGTCTTTGCCGACTTCACTTAACGTTAATTAGTTCAAAAAAATTGAGAGGTAAAAAGGAGAAGATTAATACCTATTCAGCAAACATGAAAGATTTTAATTCCACCAATCACCTCGTTAATGTGGAAAGGTTGTAAATAGTAAAATTACACTTAAAATAGAAAAAATCAGCGATTGATCATTAAGGAAATGTAGTTTTTCCAATTCAATTTATCTTGTAAAAGATTGCATTCTAATACTTTAAGCTAACTCCATGTTTATCACTGCAGATTACACAAGGCCAATATTTAATAAAAGCAACACTCAGTTTCGTTAGCAGAAGAATATGAATAAGGTCATTGGACCTGTATATCATTGATACTGTACACATGAGTCTGGATGGTATACTCCCATATGCAGCCCTGTTTTATTGTTTGCAGCACTTAGGATCTCTAATATGGGTTGCGCAATTGGTACAAGATCGTAAGATGTCCACATCTTGAAGCAGATTATAACTTTCTTTGTTATAGTTATCTGCATCTGTATTTACATTGGTCTTAAGGTTATATCGAGCAGAAACTTGCAGGGCAAACAGAACGGTTAGAACAAGAACTATTGTCATGATTCTCATAAGCATTGATCCCGCCATATTCACTGATGAACAGCGATCTTTCACAATGAAATCTGTTCACGTTACAAATGAATAACTCGGCAGCAACAGAAGACCAGTTGATGAGAAACAGTGAAATATAATATATCTTGGGAGAGAGCAGATGAATATGGTATGTAACCCATACAAAGCAAAGCCATATTTATAGAGAGGTTACGGGTAGACGATCGGAATAGTTGAATAATGTAAGTCGTTGAAGGAGGAGCAATTCAAAAATTCAGTCGCACAGTGGTATGTGAGACCCTGAACAAGTCAGCAAATTATAGCAATCCAAATGTAAAATATTCGCTTCAAATCCGCGTTTTTCATTGTTCAATGGGTGTGTAATTTGGGTGATGGTATGGGATTCATACGTGAAACCGCGAACGCGTGAGGGAAACATTAAATCTGCACTTTCTCCTCTGATCCTAGCAATTACGTTGACCTTTTCTATTGCAGAATGGGAATTTATAATGTTGGACTTTCTACATGGTTTGTGGGTGCTTCTCTTACCGGGTTATCGTTCTTTTTGCTGGTTAGTCGATAGGCTACATATAGAGTGTGAGATTTGAGTCTAAAACAAGTCTAACGTCTGTAAATAACTATTGAGTCGTAGGAAAACATGTTTCAGTTGTAGTTTAATTTAAATCAGTTGTTGTTTAATGTTAAATCATTGATAAAAGCTTCCAAAATATTGAATGAAAGCCTTCAAAATTTCACTTATCATGTAAAAATAAAACAAATTTTTATTTTTCAATTGTGCAGGAACATTCTATTTTCAATTGAAGTGTTTTTTGCCAATTTGATGGCAACTTTTCTTTTTCATTTGCATTTCTTTATGTTTTAAATTTGTAGGAAAATATTTCAAAATCAGATACTATATAATTTGTTTAAGAAAAAAAAATAGATCTATCTATGTTTAGTTCATTCCATTATTTAACACTTACTATTAGTTGTTGAACGTTTATTTTTCACTTATTATTATTAATTGTTTGACACATACTCTTTAACATTTTAACATATATATAATTTTATATTGACTAATCTTTTGAACCTCATTTAAATACTAGTACTTAAATCACTTTAACAGTTAATAACTTCAGTTTAAAATAATTCTATCTTTCTTCTAATAAAATTGATACATTAAATATTCTTTAAATTATAGATAAATATATTAATTATTAAAAAATTAAATATTATTAAAAATTTATTTAATTTTAAACTATCTATCTTTGATTATTTAAAGGAATGAAAATTTGAAGAGAAAGGAACATATTAAATTTTAGTTACATAAATGATACATGTGGGATTCACTTAATATATTGTTTGTGCCAATGAATATCCATTCCTCTAAATAATAATCATTGACTATATTACTATTTAATTAATATTATTTATTATTTAATATTAACTAATAATATAAATAAATTAAATAATATTTAAATAATATTTAATTATTTTAACTTTAGATTAGAAGGATAACAAAAACAAATAAAAATTGCAAGTCCAGCCTTCAAAACAAGTGATTAGTTTTGTTCGGCAGCACTCCATCTAAAATCATGAAGAATCAATTAAGATTTCAGTTTTGCCTCTTCCTGTTCAAGTTTTGTATTTGACTGGTGGAGAGCGTAACCCATATTAAGACGTCGTTCTCCAACAAATTTTGAACAAAATGCACTTCATCAACACGGGTTTAGTTTACTCGGGTCCTTGATTGCGTTCTCATATTTATGTAGATTTTTCATCAATATGTCTAAGCAAGATCATTCCTTCTTCATTTCATATTTATCATACTTAAATATTGTCTACTGAAATTAATCATCAATAACATACATTTTTATGCATTTGAGATACATCCACATTGAAATAGGAGCCACAAAACTTTTCTTGAGGTTTGTCATGGGATTGTTAGACGAGGATTTTATTTGGTTTCAATTCCATTTTTTGATTCTTTATATTTTATTTTTTTATTTCCATGTATACAACTTTATTACTCAATTATTAGACAAATGTCACTCATCTTCCACACTTTTCTAGGAAAAAAATCATCTTTGAATGATATCCATCAAGGCAAGTATTATTTGACTAGATCAAGTCAATCTACTAGTTCTAGTGGCACCTATACCTAATAAACCTCTATTACATTATGTTTTGGTTACACAACATGCCTCGGGTGCCCTATTCACATACACTAATGATCAAGGATAATAAAACTCCATCTACTATCTTAGCAAGATAGTAGTAGGGAGTGAACTCAACTAGTCTCCTATGGAGAAAGCGTTTCTTGCTATAGTATTTACCTCCTAGAAATTTTTTCACTATATTATCAATAAAACTACCCATCTCATTACTAAATTGGATGCTCTAAAGTAGCTTTTATCTATATCAACACTTAAAGGGAAAAATAACCAAATAGGTTATTCTCTATAGTTAGTTTAACAGTGAATATTTTAACCATAATATATTCCAAGAGTTAGCCATTATAGACTAGTTAGTAGAGGCTTCAATCCTAAATAATCATCATTTATTATAGACTTTATTGGTTATTATATTTTGCATATTAAAGAATCCAAACCATAGAAGTTATAATTTGATAGATCAATTACTTCATATGGTTCTAATATTAGAATCCTCTTCATCAAGGTGATATTATTCAAAATGCTTAATGTGTCAAGTTTCCTTGTTTGAATAACATACTTGAATATGAATCACAAGTATTAGGTCTCAAAATGGTTGTATAGTGGAATAATTTATAAATCCTTAGTTTTTTGCATCTATTCATTAAGCAATTTAATAATGAGTTCCTGGTGAAGGATTGTAAGAAGACAAAACCCTATAAGTTAATGGTTTTGTGCCATAGAAAAATGGCCCCTTTGCATTTTCATGGTATTTTGGCCTTTCTTTACAATTCTTGGTCCATTTTTCTCTTATTTAATGTTGCAATGTGGCTTAAACATTCACATTAGGTCCTTAAAATTCAAATTATGGTGTCTTGTGAAGGTGTTGTGAAGTGTTGTAAAACATTTCTACACTTTTTTAGACTCTATTCATTACATTTCACCTAAAAATCACCTTTTCATCACTTATGAAATCCTATTTTGAAGTGTTGTAAAGTCTTGTAACAAGATCTCATGCTTTTATAGGCTTAATTTCACTATTTACACCTTTCTTATGCTTTATTTGACCCCTTTATGCCTTTATAAGGCTTAATTAAGTGTTTTTTTGAATGTAAACCCGATAAACAACATTAAATGCAAGATAATTCCCGACACCCACTTTCAAGTCCAAGGTGGGACCCATTCGCCATGGGTGGTGAATGAGTCCATCTTGGCTAGAAATTCAGAAGATTTCAAATTTTATTTTGGGTTTTTATTTAAAATAACCTTATGTCAGCCTGTGATGAGGTATCTTCGGGTTATTAAGGCACAAGTGTGTATAAATAAGTGTTTTTCTTCTCATTTTAACCCCCATTCATCAAGTTCACTAATTCACTCATTCATTCAAGCATTCAAACAACTGCATCATTCAATCAAGTATCTTGGAGCAACCATTGATATATCTTAAGATTTTTTCAACAAGGTTGGTGAGTTTAGAACAATTGCATGTTGTGTATTCATCTTTCCTTGTTCATTTCATTCCATTTCTTCATTAAGGGTTTGATTACCAAAGGGAGATTTGACCAAGGCAAACACCTATAACCTAACCCTTAACCATTTCCCCCCTTTTGCATGTGTGTTTGTACACTTTTGTATGTAGATTTGTTAAGCAATTAGGTGTTGAAATATGGTCAAGAAGTCAACAAAGTGTTTCAAGTCAATTACAACCTATTTCAAGCTTGGAGACAATTTGACTTTATCAACTTGACAAGCAGACAACCTCAAATCTGGTGCTACAGAATTGGTCCCTGATTTCACAAAATTTTAGGAGAGGATTGATTCACCATCAGTGGAAAATGAGTCCCACCTTAAGGCTGAAAATCCAGATTTTGTCAAATTTTGGATCTCAAAACTTAGAAACCTGTTTCCAGAAGATTTCAATAGAAGCAAGATTGATTTTCTATCAGTGGCGAATGAGTCCCACTAGTGATTTTTAGTGATCTCTGCCAGCATTCAGGACACTCCAAATTCTTCATTCTTTTCCCAGGTGCACTCTAATTCAACCTTCTTTTGTGTTTTGCATTTTTTCATACTTTAGTTCATGCTTGCATATCACATTATGTTTTCAAACATCACTTATTTCTTAGATTTTGCATTCATAATTAGTCAATTACTTAGCTTAGTTGCATTTAGATCATCTCATTTAGCCTTAATAACATCATACACATCTTAATTTGAGTGAAACCACATTGAATTTTTGTTAGGTTTATCTCTCTCCTTTTAGGTGAAACATCCTAAGAGTGCAAGTGTAGCCTATAAGCCTCACACCCAAAAATCTATGGTTGAATTTTATATTTTGAAGTAGGATTTCCTATATAGTTATCTTAAATAAATCCTTTGCATAAGTAACATGGTTTTCAATGCAATGGATATTGTTGGATCTTTTCTATACATGGTTGATAATGCTCATGACTACTATTTCATTGTTGAAAACATTCTCATCCTTATGAATATCCCTATATCTAAAATGTTCTATAACATTATTAATATTGAAAACCATTTGCACCTTTTCATTTATGCTCACCTCAAATTTTGAACTACGCCACCTAATCTATCATCCAATAAATATAAATCCCTCATCCAACATACCTCATGTTACACCCTCCTTGGTACTATGCTTTATCATAAGAGTCATGCTGAAACATTTCATGGATGTTTCAAAGTATATTAGACTAGCATAGTACATTAGGAAGTCCACAATGTCATTTGTGTCTTTCATAAAAATTTCACTATCCTAGTCAAGAATCCTAGTATTTTCCTACAAAATAATAAAATTCTTATCATCACATGAAAATATATCTACCTTTTAATAAGTTCAAGGACCTAATACATCCTCCATTACAAGCTCTAGAATCTTTTACTACTCCATGTCACTTTTCTACATGAGGTCTTGATCTTATTTGAAATATTTATCTCAAATCATCTATTGGACATAAATTCCTTGACTACTACCAAATAATTTTCTAAGTGGTTCAAAGCCATTTCACTTAAATCATCAAAACCAAAATCATCAATATCTTACTTAACCACCTAATTTTCCACTTTAACATCCTCTCCGACATCATCATTGATAATAGTAAATAATTGATATTTGTATTATCATTTAATACAAAATATTACTATTATCATAGAGGAAACTTGCTTCACAAAAGATTTAATATTATCATATAATATTATTTACAAATAGTACTATTTTCATAATGGAAACTTGTTTCACATTTGAATAAAACATTTTTAATCCAATTGATTTGAAATTTATGGCTGGCATGTGTTCTTCTTTCACGGATTGTGCTGAAATGCTATAAAACGTGCTTTCATTGTAGAGTTACACCTCTCCGCCTAATTAAATTTATACCTCCCTTAATGTTCCACTCTCTTTTAAAGTGTCCTGCTTAGATTTAATATTTTGAACATTACATTACTTAAGCTTGTGAAGACATTATTCTCACGAATATTTTGAGATTAATATGTTGTCTTTTCTGACTTCACTTAAACGTTAATTAGTTCAAAAATCTTGAGAGGTAAAAGGAGAAGATTCTAATCTATTCATCCAAACATGAAAGCTTTTAATTCCATCAATCACCTCGTTAGTATGGAAAGGTTGTAGATATTAAAATTACGTTTAAACTAGAAAAAATCACCGATTGATCATTAAGGAAATGTCTTTTTCCCAATTCAATTTATCTTGTAAAAGATTGCATTCTAATACTTTAAGCTAACTCCATGTTTATCACTGCAGATTACACAAGGCCAATATTTAATAAAAGCAACACTCAGTTTCGTTAGCAGAAGAATATGAATAAGGTCATTGGACCTGTATATCATTGATACTGTACACATGAGTCTGGATGGTATACTCCCATATGCAGCCCTGTTTTATTGTTTGCAGCAGTTAGGATCTCTAATATGGGTTGCGCAATTGGTACAAGATCGTAAGATGTCCACAACTTGAAACAGATTATAACTCTCTTTGTTAGAGTTATTATCTGCATCTGTATTTACATTGGTCTTAAGGTTATATCGAGCAGAAACTTGCAGGGCAAACAGAACGGTTAGAACAAGAAGCACTGTCATGATTCTCATAAGCATCGATCCCGCCATATTCACTGCTGGAGAGCGTTCTTTCACAATGAAACCTGTTCACGTTACAAATGAATAACTCGGCAGAAACAGAAGACCAGTTGTTGAGAAACGGTGAAATATAATATATGTTGGGAGAGAGCAGATGAAGATGAAGATGAAGATGGTATGTAAGCCATACAAAGCAGGGTATATTTATAGAGAGGCTACGGGCAGACGATCGGAATATTTGAATAATATAAGTCGATGAAGGAGGACCAATTCAAAATTTCAGTCGCACATTGGCATGTGAGACACTTAACAAGTCCGCGAATTATATCATTCCAAATGTAAAACATTCGCTTCGAATCCCCGTTTTTCATTGTTCAACGGGTGTGTAATTTCGGCGATGGTGTGTGAATATTATCAAACCGCGAACGCGTGAGGGAAATATTAAATCTGCACGCTCTGGTCTCATCTTAGCGATTACGTTGACCTTTTCTATGCGTAATGGGAATTTATAACGTTTGACTTTCTACATGGTTTGTGGGTGCTTCTCTTTCTCCGTCCGTTCTTTTTTCTCTTTTACTTTAGTCATTTAACAGTTAAAAACTTCAATTTAAAATAACTATGTCTGCCTTCTCATAAAGTTGATAAATAGATAGATATATTATATATTAAAATAATTAAATATTATTAAAAATGAAATGGTGTTTCTCACATTTTGTGTTATGACAAGGAAGCATCGATTATATATATATAGTTTAGTGTAGTACAACAAAATGTGAAGTCACAAGGAAAAGGAAATGCTGGTTTATTCTTGAATAGGAGGATCTACAAGGCTTTATTTGTGTTAGAGATCATTTGTCTCATGAACTTTTTTGAAGATCATTAGATGAAGATGTGATTAAGCAACCCTTGGAGATTTGAGCTAATGACTTCAATAAAATTATAATGTTAGTCCAAGATTGGTGGATTAAGTGCATAGTTAGCAATTTTAGGTTACTTATAGTGTTGTCTTCTATGAGTAGAAGAAATATATTAATAAATAATTTAATTAGCTAAAGGAAAAGTGTTAGTGAATATAACATACATGCTTTTAGTGCGCGGAAGATAATATCAATCCCCAATGACATGGAAAGTTGATGGAACTCTTTGAATATGCCTTCGCTTTTATGTTAATTAGTTTTTGAATATTTTGTATATTAAATATAATCTAAGGTTTCTTTGTGCTTTGATAGAAGAATGTTGAAGATATAAGTGTCAATGCTTGAGATTGATCAAGACTGATGATTTTACAAGTGACGGACCTAGCTATATGTGATATGAGAGTGAGTGTATGTATAAGGTGAAGTACCATGAGCTTAGTAAGTTTTCGATGACCATCAAATTATTTAATGGGATTAAAAATATAATTGCTCTCAAAGATCATTTTTTTATTATGTCAAAGAAAGCTCCCAATAATTATGTGTGTGACCAAATCAATACTCAACCAATCGTGGAGGGTAAACTCAATACTCATGATTGAGGATTTTTATTAGTTTGAGTATATGTTGGGAACTAAGGTGTCTCAACCTTTTAAAGCTCATAATTTTAATTATCTATTATTTAAAATTTTCTTGCAAGTACTTGAATTTTTTGTTAATATGTATATTCCACCTAAAATGGGGCATTATAATTTTTTGACGAAATTTGGTTACATGTGTCAATATTTTATTGCATTAGTGGTATGTTTTCATAAGTTGGATCAATTTAACATATTTGGAGCCTCACATTTTATGGGATTCTATGAAGTTATGATAAAATATTGTGATACTTAAGAGCCAAGAACAAGGGGAGTTAGTTTGGATTCTTAGCCAACTATGGTAGGCTTTATTCTTATTGCATAGACTTTTGGCACCCTAATCATTTCTAGCACTTCTAGGGGTTTTCACCTAAAAGGAGAAAGAAGGGCCAAAATACTCATGTCTACACTCAAAGTCAATGCAATATAGATGGAATATTCCTAGAGGCAATGTTTGAATGCAAGAAACTAATAATATGGACTGATTATATACAAAACTTAAGAAATGTAACTTATTGGAAAACACATTGTGATATGCAGAAAATGCCTAGAAATGAATGTAAAACTGAACAAAAATGAACCAAACTGAAAGTGCACACCTGGAATCTAGAAGGAGGTTGGAAATGACACTTGAAATGTTGTTGAGGCTAGAAATTTTCCCTACTGGGACTCATTCACGATTCTGGGTGAATTAGTCCAAGTTCTATGAAATTGAGCCAAAACCTATTTTTGACAAAAGAGTATCCAGAAATATAGAAAACTTTGTTCAAGCCTATAAATGGGACTCATTCGCCACTGATGGTGAATGAGTCCAATTTTGAAATTTTGAAGATCCAAAAGAGGAAACAAGAGCTCTCAGTTTGCACTTTGATTTCTGAACCTAAAAGTGAGTTTTTGTTGATATTTTGACTTGATCAATGAAGAGAAGACTTAAAAAAATTTGCAATGCAATCTTCAATGATTTCTAATCTTCCAAGAGGCCTAAATTTGTAAACACACAAGACAAGAGAGAGAGAAATGTGGAATGTTAGGGCATGGGGGTTTTCCTTGATCAAACCCCTTTTAGGTAATTAAACCAAAATAGAGAAAGAGTGTAATGAAACATGCAATAATGGAGTTGATTACCTTTCCATGATGTTTGATATTGAATTTTTGTAGCAAAACATGAAGATTTAGCCCTTGAATGTTTGGAAATTGCTATCTTGGTGACTTGTAATGATGAAACCCTAAGTTGGTTGACTTGAGATGGAAGAATGATGGATGAATAATGAAGAATGGATGGGGAGATGTAAAATGAGGTGAAAAACACTTATTTATACACTCTTGTGCCTCAGCAACCCAATGATACCTCATCATAGGCTGACATAAGGTAATTTTGAATAAAAATTTGAAAGAAAATTTGAAATATTTTGAATTTGGAGACAAGAGGGAATCATTCCTCACACATGGAAAATGGGTCCCACCTTGAACTTGAAAGTGGGTGTTATGAATTAAGTCACATTTAATGTTATTTGTCAGGTTTACATTCAAAAATACACTTAATTAAGCCTTATAAGGGCATAAATGGGTCAAATAAAGCATAAGAAAGGTGTAAATAGTGAAATTAAGCCTAGAAAAGCATGAAATATTGTTACAAGAGTTTACAACACTTTAGAATAGGACTTGATAAGTGATGAAAACGTGATTTTTAGGTAAATTGTAATGAAAAGAGTCTAGAAAAGTTTAGAAATGTGTTACAACACTTTACAACACCTTCACAAGACATCGACAAATGCATTTGAAAGGGTCCAAGACCTAGTGTGGATGTGAAAAACATCTCACAAAGCTGAATCAAGGCCACATTAAGTTCAATTTATCATGAATTATTCCCATGTCAAGCAAGAGGTCCATTTTTCTATGCCACATTTAGCCCCCACTTTTGTGAGAGGGTGAACTTGCTTCAAACTCACACTAAAGTAGACATTCAAGAGAGATTCAAGTGTATAGATGTAGATGACAAAGGATGAAAAAGGTTAAGAGGGTAGTCAAGCCTCCAGGATCCAAGATCCTAAGTCAAACCATCAAGATACAAAATCATGCAATGGAAAGAAATAGGAAGAAGAGAAAGATGAAAATGAAAAGGTGGATCAAGCTTCAATCATTTGTCCAACTATTTGTGGATTAGATCTAGGCTATTTGTTCAAAAGAAAAAAAATGAATACTTACTTTGGGGCGACGAAACTCTTGGCTATTTGTCATGTGAGAAATCCCAAAAGGTGAGAAACATACACTAGGGTGGTATCTACTCATAATAACTTAGGTGGCTATGGGGAAAGTCGTGTTGCAGAATGGGCTTCCCACTAAACCATACCAAAGTTATACCTCTTGATAACGTTAATAAGGAACCACAAAGGAAAATGATTTTTGAGCTCTATAAAGTAAGAAAAACTTCGTATGCTTGACACTCATAGAAATTTTAAGTGGTGTAAGGAATGTTCAAAGGTATTTTTCTTAATTCATGCAAGGTCTCATCTTAGGGAGAATTGTACTTAATGTCTCCAAGAGAGGATATGTCAAAATAAATATCACACTCTTGGATGGAATCAAGCCCACTGATTCCACCAAGAAGAGGACACACCACAAGAAGAAATAAATCACAAAATGAAATGTGAGTGATGATGTATACCCCCCACTTTAAAGTGGCTACGAACACATGTACTGTGAGCAATTGCTTTAAACTAGAAGAAGAGGACATGAGAGCTTATTTAGAAAGTCCTATGCCAAGTCATATGTTTCTGATGACCTAATTCATGAAAATGGTATTATGTCACATATGAGTCAATCTTAATACATGTCATCCACATCTCAAGCTTGTTCTTATGTGTTCATGAAAGTTTAACGACAAGTAAAAATAGACAATGAAAAGTGACATACGAGGACAAGGCTATCGAGCCCCTTGGCCCCCACTTAGTGTAGGAAAAAGGTGAGCTTGGAATGGATGAAAGGAAATATTAGGTAGGCGAATTAGATGCTCTAGTACAAGGAAGAGTACCACACTCCTTGATAGGTTCAATGCTAGTGTTGTGCAAAGTCTTTGATGAAAGTGGAGATAAGGGAGATACCCCTAGGTCTTTCTTGAAAGAGCATAATAGGTTGGTTTTGTTCAAGTGTTCATTGCGTCCATGTATAGGAGGAAGATTGTAATTGATACCATAAAAATCTTCCAAGTTAGATGAAGGTGTTGTGTGTTTGTGAGAAGGATTGGTTGCTTTACAAGAACAAAAATCCTTGTTAATGTTATGTGTCATTTCCTCATGAGGGATGGGAGTTATATGGACCCCATCACCACCATGGGGTGATTTGGTAGAACTAAGTTGAGAAAATGGAACACAAGGTGGTGTGGGTTGAGATTGGAATATTGCACAACCTCCCTTAAAGGTAGGTGTGAAACTCCCATCACTACTAGAACTTGTGTTTGGAAATGAATCATTTGTATATGACTCTTTGGACTAGAAGGGTGAGATTTTGGAAATGTTATGGAAAGGAGGTGTAGAATCTAATGTTTCACAATTATCATGAAAGTTTTTTGTTGTAGGTGAAGAGTGAGGACCAACTTGTATAGGTTCAAGTTTTGATCTAGGATTAGGAGAGTTGGAAGTGTTGTGATCTTTTGACACATAGCTTTGCTGATCTGCATTAATTGTGTATAATTTCATTACACAGTGAAGGGTAGATGGGACTCCTTTCATAGCATGAATCCATGGTCTCCCTAGGAGAAGATTGTATGGAAGGGGTCCTTGCATAATATGAATAGAGGTAGGAAACACTACAGGTCTGACCTAAATAGGTAATGTGATCATCCCAAGTGGTTGTCTATTAACATTGTCAAAGCCATGAATATGAACATCGTTAAGTTGAATGAGATTTTTGTCCATGCCAAGTTTGTTTAGGAGGTCCATGCTACAAAAATTAATTTCTATTCCATTGTCAATGAGAGTGTGCCTAACTAAAGTTTCATTAATGATCACCTTTATCATCAAGCGATCATTTTTGTTTTGAATCTCGAGTGAGGGAAACTCATGTTTAGGGAATTTGATTTCTAACTAGGTGGCTTGCATTGGACGAGAGAATGATGTTACATGATTTGATTTTATGTAAGATTGGATCTCTTCCTTCTATATTTGCAACATTTCATGAAAAAGAAGTTTGATTGTCGGTGAGAGTTGAATGAGTTCCCATATAGATATATTAGTAGGATTTTCTTAAGGTCTTCAACACTAGGCACTTTTTGAGGAAAAGGTAATGGTGTAGGAGTTTTGTTTGGTCCCCTAGATGTTTGATTCACTGAGTTACAACTTAGCAGCTGCAAAACATTGTTATGAGTAAATTGCATCATGGATTTGAAGACATCTATGAATTTTTTGTTTGATTCACTAATGGAAGGTGACTTAGGAAGCTCACTAATTAAAGGAGATCCCACTTGTGTCGTCATAACCTCAAGAATAATAGCTAGAAGAAACAATTAAAAAGTGACAATATACATGTGAATTTGTTGCCATTAAGTATAAAATTTAAATATTCTTGCTAGAAGAAACAATTATTTTAAATTTATTATTTAATTTAATTTTTAAGTTCCCACTTTTAAACAAATTTAAAAATTGATTTCCAAATTTTCTAATAGTATTAAATAAAATTTATAAAAAATGTTCTTCATGATTACTTTATTGATACAATCTAACTCATCTGTTCCATTCACAGTCACCTTTCCATGCAAATATAAAGCTTTCAATGCTCCTCACCACAAACGTTTATTGCCGTGATAGGCCCCTATTGGTTGATTGTCACATGCTTATGTATATGAATGCTAGTTATATTATGCAATGATCTGAAGGATGCAATGTTGTAAATGCAAATTTGGAATTTAGCAATGCATGAAATGAAGCAATTTAATATAGATTTAGTAAAATCCATGAAACAAAAAGTCCACCCACTAAAACAGGTAACCAATAGCAACAAACAAAAGCATATTTAAACCCTATAAATTGTAGCTTCAAACTCAATAAGGACTAAGACGCTAGTAAGGGCATCTTGATCCTACTGAAGGAATTTGAAGGTTCCAAAAACTAGAATAGAATGAAATCAACTCAAACAAGATTCTGAGGTAAAAACCCAAAGAAAGACTAAGACAACAGTGTTCCCAGGTTGCCTACCTAGGGACCTGATGTTTGGAAATAGAAAATTGTGCAAATGAATGTAAGAAAAAGTAACTAGTGACAAGCAATTGGATGCAAAAGTAAATGCAATTTTTTTCAATTTTGAATGCAATAAGAATGCAATTAAGATTATGAACAATGAATTTTTCAGTTTTTGAATGAAATGAAATGATGCAAGAAAGAAAAAATACAACCTACACTTTCACTAATGCAAATATGAGAAACACTAAATGCAATTTTCACGAAATATGAAAAACCCTAGATGCAATTTCACTAATGCAAAATGCAATGCAAGAATGAATGCTCATTCACATTGGGTTCACCAAAATGAACAATACGAAAATGGGTTCTTTATAACCTAGGTCATAGAACACCACTTTTCTCCTATTATTATTCAATAGTGTCCTAGGAGTTCTAATTGGATTGACAGACAACTTTGCAAGGTGAGTCAATTCACAATGAGGACCTAGGAGGGGTTCTTCTAGGCTTTAAGGGGTTCACCACCAAGCAAATACTTGGAAAAGAAAAAAAATCATTCAAATCACAAAATCTAACAATGTAAGCTAAATGAGAGATGCAAATGATGAAATTATGCAATAGTGAGATAGGATATGTGTACCTGGAAAATTTGGAGATGTTGTGAGGATTCCAAAAATGAAAATAATATATCTAGATATGCTAAGGAGGAAAAAGATTCCTTTACTATTGTCTTAGTCTTGCTGTTGTTTTTTCGGAGCAGACACACAATCTTTGGATGTAAGAATTAGATCTGAAGGAAATTTTTTTAAATATGCTCAGGAGGACTAAGATTCCCAATGTGGCATATTAGTCCTGTTCTGAATTTCTAGAAACTTTTAATGTGGTCTTGAGCTCCAAGGTTTGCACTAGCTTCTCTTCTAATCTCAAGTTCTATTTAAGACTTTCAGATTTAGTGTATAGGTTAGTTTTCGTGAAGATGACAACTTTGGAAAAATTTCACTTTAAAGGATCTCTAATTATTCAACCTAGATCTACAATCACAAATATGTAAGAAAAAAAAAACTTTTTGGTTGTTAGTAAATGGGGGTTTTCCTTGGTCAAACCCCTTGTTGGTAATTAAACCTTGAAATGGAATAGAATGATGATGGAAATGGTGAATGAACAACATGCAATGCTACAACTCACCAAACCCTTGTAAAGTCTACAAACTTGTGTGCAATGGTTGCAATTGATATGGATCTTTAACCAAAGGAATGATCTTGAATTGCTTGCTTGAATCAAAACCCTACATCACAAATTTTAGCACAATAACACACATAATGCAAGAAGCTCTTTGATATGATTCTTGAATCTTGATGATGGCTCCAAATGCTTGATGAATTGCTCTTAAATACATAAAATTTCCTTAGGAATGAATACTTGAAATGCATGTTGTCTTCTTATGAGAAAATGAGAGAAGGAATACTGTATTTATACTTATTCATGCTTAATATCCTGAAATTACGTCACACCAAGATGACATATGAATTCATTAAATAAATAAGGCTAAATCTAGCTAGAATTTGAAATTAAATCCTAAAGATGAATTAAGGAGGACTAAGAAACCCTAGATTGAATCTTAGTCCCAAGTCATGAAACTTTGGGCATGGACACCAAAAAGGGGCCCAATTAAGATGCCTCAAAATCAGGGTCTTGAGACCCTTGGGGGACAAATACGCCTTAGGTAGTGTTTTAGTCTCGACCCAAAAATCAAGGACACACAAATAAAATCATTAAATTATACTTTATGCATTGGACAATGTTGGGATTAGCTAGAAAAAATATAATTCATAGGGCTTGTGAACGTGAAATAGGACCAATTAATCCATAAATAGGGATAAATAAAGCAAGGCAGGCCCAAACAAGTGTGAAAATGCAAGGGTATGCATTTTACTACACTACAATACCAAAACACAAAGCTAGGCCATCAACAACCATATGTATTATGTCATAAAATTCTATATTTCTCACTAAATTCATGGTATACTAGCTGTGGAAATGGAAATAGAATGCACAACTTCCTTTATCCACACTACAAAGCGGGATAAAGGGAGAGGAAACTCATTTCACAATATTCACACTCAAGAACAAATCCTTGAGATTCCAATGCAAAAGAGATTGAAATCTATCAAAGGGGATTGTTATTAAGGCTTGAAAGAGATAAAAGAGATTGACTATTAATGCAAAACTAAGAAAATGCAAAGTGTTTGAAAACACACTGTGATATGTAGAAAGATAGATTAAATGCAATATAAAACAAGACAAAGAAGCCAAACATAAAGAGTGCACCTAGAAACTGGTAGAACTCAAAGTGAAGACTGGAAATGTCTTTGAAATTCTGAAGAATCTAATTTTTTGATCAACTGCGACTCATACACCAAGCTAAGCAACTTAGTCCCAGATAAGGGTTTATGCCTAGAAAGTAGTTTCAAAGAAATGGGTACCAAAATATGTAAACTAATCTGGAAGATACCTTCAGTGGGACTCATACACCACTAATGGCGTATTAGTCCTTTTTTCACTTTTCAAAAAATCAAAATAATAGATCTATACTCCAACACCTGCACTTTGTTCCCAAATTGAGACACAGATTAGACTCTATGAAAACACTTGCAAATCAAAATATGATTGGATTTCTAATGGGGGGTTTGCCTCAGTCAAACCCCTAGTTTTGTATTTAAACCTTGAAATAAATAATGAAATATGTAACAAAACCCTAGACCTAAGTGTGTTTAAGACTAGGAAATCTGAAGCTAGATGGAACCCTTATCTAATGTGCAAGAATAAGATGCGTAATGAAACTAGAATGATGTAAGAATCACTCTAAGAGATCCTAAATCAAATTAGAAATGATTCACCTAGAAAATGGAAACATTCTTTAGGCTGAAGATAGAGAGAAAATGGAAGATGGAATCACCTAGAAAACAAGTCCTTAAGCTTGGCTTGATGGCTAGTTACATCTCCCCAACCTAGAATTCTTCATGATTCTCCATAGGAATCCATGATCGACCCTAAAAAATGTAAGGTCAGGAAAAAAAAGTGAACTTGAAGACCTATAAAAACCCTTGAATGTTGCCCTAAAGCTTCAACTTTGTTGTAGACTTGTGAATGCTCTTGTGAAAAATATTCAATACTCGACTCTTGAATTTTTTTGCTAAAAGTGATTAGATGATGTGAAAAATGACCTAAAAATGTATATTTATAGGTATCAAAACCTAATTGACCATTATTTTAACCTCAAAGGCTAACATCCACCAAAAATTTGAATTAGGTTGGTGAATTTCCTACTCAAACTTGAAAATACCTCGAAAGGGACTCATTCGCCACCCTTGGTGAATGGGTCCCACCAGAGGGAACTCATTTTCCCAAGGTGACGAATGGGTCCCACTTAAGGTTTTTGAGGTGGGTTTTTTGAACTAAGTGCTATTTGTCGAGATTTATATGATTTTTTAGTGGAATAAGCCTCAAGGTCCAAAATAATGGGTCTTAGGGGCCTATAAATGCTAGTTTTAAAGGATGATAATAGAAAGGGTACCCAAGATAGGTCTAAATTAGACCAAGGATTGTACTATCTCCAAGAAGGGAGTACAATTTTAGTTTCCACACTAGCTACTACATCTCAACCTAAAAGAACTTAATTAAGAATATGATAATAGACATTTTATTGCAACACAGTCTAAAAACAATATTAGATATTTATTCATGACACACCTTAAAATATTAGTACACATATATAACTTGTGGAAAATACTAATATAAATCTATAATTTTCAATTAGTTCTATGCTAATAATAGATTCAATATAAGTTATGCTACTAAATTAGAAAAGCAAGTAGATTCTAAGCCACTCATACTCTAGTAATGAATAAAAACATATGCATATAAATTATATGTATATTTGGTATTTCATCCTCTAGACTATTGCCTATATATTAGGGTAGAGAGTGGAATTCTATAAGATAAGAAGGAAAATTATAGGTATGATAAATTAACAAATGAAAAATTCAAAGGTACACAAAATGGTTACATAGTAAGATCTAATTTCATAATCCATATCCAACAAGAAATACTCCCTTTGTATTATGTAAATTATACTAATATAAATCCTTTATAATAATTCATAGCAATGACATGTGTCAACATATCCTTAGTGTAACAAGTTACAATATTTGGCATAAAGAAGCAATGAGTTGGAATTTTGGTATACTCACTGATCAATAAGTTATTGAAGAGAGAATTTAATTAATTTTCTCTTAGTTCATGTTAACAATGTTTGACCAAAAACAAGGAAACAACTATAGAGTTTGTTGAAATGAGCTATGGTAAGTAGTAATGAGTTTTAGATGTATTTTAGATTAGAGTTTTATCTAAGTATAGTATTGATATGGTTGCAATCATAATTCATTTAGAGGATAACTAAAAATTACATTATTGTTCAAGTTACTATCTAGAGTTTGTAAGATAGTATAAATATAATTATTAGAATACATATAGTGGTAAGTATGATAATGATGATTTTCTAGAGGATATTTAGTGTTCTAGATGCAATAAATCTTTGTATATCTATTACAACAAGCCATGTGTGGTGTTTGGTTATTGTGCAGGAGAATAAATATGTGGTCCAAGTATATTTTCTCCACAACCTCATAAAATGTGAGAAAAATAAATTGTGTAGTGATTGTTTATGTAGATAAGTCATTTTTTATGAAATATATGGTATCTTGATTTCATGATATGATAAGGTTTCAGTTGTGTTACTTTTAGTATGTTACATGGTAGTTAGATAGTTGAGAATATTTATATTTCATGTGAACATATTGGTGGTTATATTTCTACTTTCTTTGTGTGGATGGAATGAGTTTTTTTCTTGGTTGAAAGTTACTTGAAAGTGTCAAAAACATGGTTAAACATTGTATACTATATGCAATAAATTAAGGCTATATAAAATAAACATCTTGTATTAGATGCAACTTTTCTTTTGAATAAATTTTTACTATCCTTGTCTTTGTAGGATTTATCAAAATTGTTTTTCATAATTTTTTTTTTGTGTAGCATCATAAAATTGTCACCCTTGAGAATTTCACACTAAGTTTTTCTCTCTCCTAAATGCTTGGACCTATTTATGCACCTAATTTTGTAATTATGCACTCCATAGCCCATTTGAAACATTTATTGAAAAATCAAATATGAAAGATCAAAATATGCATTTAATAGTTTTCCTAGGAAACTTTGGATCCCAAAAAAGGAGGGATCTAGTCTAGTGTGCCCTATGCCCTAGACCTCTTAAGTTGGCCCCAAATTTAAATATGTTAGTGTTTGTAATTTATTTTTTCAAATTCAAATTTTAATTTTGGGACATTGGTAATTAATTTTTAGGAAATTTTAGTAATGGAAAAGTATCCTTTTTCTTTACTTTCTTTGGGAATAATTGTCATTGCATTAACCTAATTTTACCTAGGTTTAATGTTGTAATGTGTTGTAACACATTGAAATTGATCCTAGGCCCTCTTTTAATAAAATAAACTAAATGTGTACCTTATTTAAGTGTTGTAAAGTGTTGTAACAAACTTTCACATTTATCTAGGGCACTCTTAATTAATTGTGGTTAATTGGAGTTAATTGGCCCCTTTAATTCAAATTTAAGCCTTAATTATGACACCTCCCAAGGTTATATCCTGAAACCCCTTATTCAAATTACATAACATTTAATTGGGAAAATTCAAGGTCCTAGAAATTAGTGCTAGGATCCATTCACCTAAGGTGGTGAATGGGTTCTCCTTCTATAGGACCTCCATTTTTTAGTATATTATAAATGGGGTTTTAGTGATCTTTCATCCCTAAAGGAATGGTCTTGGAAAACAATGCCAGGACCCATTCGCCTTAGGTGGCAAATGGGTCCTCCCTTAATGAGGACCCCCTTTTTGAATTTATGTGGTAGGAATCTAATATTTTTTATCTCCAAATTTGGTGTCGGGTTGAACTTTTTGAATTTTAGGGTTAATCTCCTAATTTAGTATAAATAAGGGGTTAATTCACATAGTTTCATCCTAAATTTCCATGAGCACTCAAGATTAAATTCACAAAAGCATTATAGAATTACAAGAGAATTTTCAAAGGAATTTCAAAGTATATTATCAAGACTTTATTGTCGCAATTCAAGATCATATCATCATGAAAAGGGTTTAGGGAATTCATGCATGTTGTTGATCTAAGACATTTGACAAAAAATTACATATCTAGTTGCAAGCATTGTTCACATCATATTCAAAGATCAATATATACATTCTTCATGGCCACTTCATGCTAGTTTGTAGATTTGCAATACAATATATCTTACAATGTATCTACATTGCATCATTTTATGTTCATTCTTCAATTACATTATTTCATCATTTGGTTTAATTACCTACAAGGGGTTTGACCAAGGAAATCCCATATTCACTAACAATCAACAAGTTTTTCTTCCCCTAGTTGTGTTTCTACAGATTTACAGGTTGAAGATCAACTAGAGAATAAGTTTAGAACAATGTTGTCAAAGTTGTCAAAGTTATCAAGTTGTGATATTTACCTTCAAAGTGCAAGAACAAAGAATTGAAGCTACATAATTATTTAAAGGTTTTCATGAGGTGACAACAGGGAATCTGAGAGTGTGGACATCAAGGAAAATAACCCAGATCTCAGTTTTGGAAACACTAACAGGGACCCATTTGCCACTAAAGGTGAATGTGTCCTTTGTGCCCTAAAAATAGGCTTCTTGCAACAAGCTAAACACCTCTTTGAGCTCTATAAACTTCCCTCATAGTTTCGATAAAAATTGGGGTCAATTTTTGGTTGTTATTTATTTCTTTTGGCCCTCATAATTACATCAAATTATAATGATTTTTGGTGGGAAATTCTAGTGGTTTATCTTGATTTTGATAAGCCCTAATTTTCACCAACAATCATTTTGGTGAACATAACTTATTGAACATTGTAATTTTCTAATTTTGAAACTGTCTTTCATTGCATCCTAGGGTTAGATCTTGCATTCATTTGCATCTCACTTGCATTGAATTAAGATCTCATTTAGGACTTCTAGCAATGCATTTACAATTGCATCTCATTTAGGGTTTAGATTTGTATTTTTTGCATCTTTTTAAATATAAAAAATAATATAAAATAGTCATTGTGCATCTCATTCATTATAATTTAAATATAAAAACAAAATTGCATTTCAACATAGGTCCTTGCATTCATCTTTTCATTGCATTTCTAAAAAATATGAAATTGAAACTCACTGCCTCTGACCTAGAACTCAAAGACATTACTGAAAGATTGCAAATCATTAAAAAATATTTTTAAAATACCTAATCAAGACCCATTCACCCTTATGGGTGAATGAGCCCCTTATCAACTCAAATCTGAACATTCTAGCATTTGAAAATGTATTAAAAATCACCCTAAATGCACATATACATCTCATAAAAACTTGAGCATCCCTAAATTTGCAAATGATCAATCTCCAACACTCACTAGTGGGGTTAGTTGATGCAAATGAAAACCTATGAATACTCTTATGAAATAATATATCATGCTTCAAAGTGCAAACTAATAACAAAGATGATCAAAAGATATATAAAAACATGACATATACCTATTCCATAGTGGATTGGTGTCACTTATGAAAAGTGGCCCTTTCCCAATCCTTGACAAGCTCAATGATAAAATTCCTTGAAGATGGAGTGAAATGGAAAAAATTAGCTCTCAATTAAAGAGAGTAATTTTGCATGAAGATTGTGGATGGATTGTTGAAGAATGAGCCTTCTATTTATAGAATCTCAAGTTGAAAGAGTGCCCAAAAGAGAGCAATGTGGGATAAAGACTTAGCCAATAAGAAGGAGCCACTTGTCACCTTGTAAGTGGATGGAGGATGAGCACATTTTGGTCAATGTGTCAATAAATGGGATTAATTGGCCTTTTCAAATTCAAATTTGGCTTGTTGGAGGGAGAAAAAGAGACTTAAATGCCAAGTGGGGGACATGTAAGAGGGGAGTTATTTCCATGTTGGAAGGGACAAGTCAACTTGTTTTCAAATTCAAACTTGAGGGAATATTCTCCAAAGATGCCTTGTTGAGGGAAAATGAGGATTTTATAAATGAATTAATTGATTTATTTGTGCAAGTGGGAAAAGCTAGAGGATGTGATAGGTGATTAGATTAGATTAATCATGGTTTGATTAATTTAGTGAGGGATTAGGTGATTTGACCCATTTGACTTAGATACTTGGATTTATTTAAATCAAAAAAGGAGGAATATGAATTTGAGATTTAATTAAATAAAGTTTGGTTTATTTAATTAAAAGGATGATGTAAGATAAAGGTTATTTAATTTGAAGGAGATGAAGTTAGGAGATGATTTATAAAAGATGGAATGTTATGATGTGATTAAAATTGCTTTATTTAATCAAATGAGGTAATGATAGGCTTAAATTAAATAAAGTTAATTTATTCAATTTAAATGGATGATCCTTAGAGATTGAATTAAATAGACTTGATTTATTTGATGAATGGATTTAATGAACTTGATTTATTTAATGAGTGGATGAATGTGAATGATGCTAATTTTGTATGTCTACACTTTCCCCATTTTTGAAGCAATGTACTTGCTATGTTGGCTCAAAGAATAAACTTGTGGCGATCAAAATTCAATTTTTTTGGTGCCCCAGTGGAAAGTACACTAGTACATTTCCCCCTAGAGAGATCGAGTGAAAAGATTCGATTTGAGGGTCAATCTCACAATAAAGAGATTCAAAATGGATGGTTATGATGATGATGCAAATGAGACGGTTTTAAGATGCTTAGAATAACCAAACTATATTATCCTTAACAACTTAAATGATAATGCAATGCATGTGAGATGTATGATGTGATAATGCCTATATGATTATGCAAATATATGATTTTATGAGATGCTCAGACTAACAGATCTATATTATAATGATGAACATGTATGTGAGATGATATGCAGAATGCTGATGGTTTGTGGATGCAGGTTGGATGCACTGGTGATGATGGTTAACTATTCATGAGGTGATGTTAGTGCGGAAAAGAATAAATGAGAAATGAGATGATGACAAGAGGATCCAACAAGCCAACTTTATGAGAGATGATGATGAGAAATTGATGATTTTCTTATCAAGGATTGGGATTTTAAAAGGGCCACTTACCTTATGTTTGATAACATGCATAAGCATGATGCATCAAGGTATAAAGAATGAGGATGGCGTTGCACTTAGTGTGATGGAATCTGACTCAAAAAATAGATAGGAGTATTCTTGTTCACACCTAACATACGGAAACCTTGCTAGGATGCTCTTTAGAAGTTTCAAACACCTCGGACCAAAACAAGGAAAGGTATAACCTATCAATGCCATAGTCAACAAGTTTCCTGAAACACCCTCCATACATATCTAACAAAGCAAGTATTTGCCAAGTTATATTACAAGAATGTCCAATAAGCACAATAGACAAAAGATAATGAATGTTGCCCCATTCCTATCTCTCTAAATCAATTTGTTTGGACATCATCGAGAGGTTATTGGAATGAGCGCAAAGAGATAAGTCAAAAGACCAAGATAAAGTAAACAAACAAGCTAATGTTCTTCAATACCGCTAACCAAAAGGAAATCTATTTTTAAGGATAAGAACCAAAACTATTGCCAAAAGATAATGCCCATTGTAGGAAGGATACATCCTAGGACATGTTAGTGGATGGTGGCATGCCATTTCATTTATCCAAAGTGTTCTTTTTGATAAATAATGCCCATTGTAGGAAGGATACATCCTAAGACATGATGTTATCAAATGATTGATATGGGACTGATTCGATGATAGGCTATTGACACAAAGAGTTGACTAACTTGTTTATGTACTGACTTAGACCTGAGACTTGATGTTTTGAGTTTTACTTTTTCACTGACACTAGACTTATTTCTAACTATTTTACCAAAGGTTAAGGATGATAATTGTTTATTATGACTGATGTTATTGCGGGTGAAAGCGAGATGAGATGGATGGATTTTTTCAAATATTTGGATGTTTTTGGAGTTTTGACATGTTTTGAGGTTGTTTTTGGTATTTTTGATATTTTCAAATGTTTTGATTTTCAATTTTCTAATGTTTTGGGGTTTTCTGAGATTTTGACCAAAGAGAATAATCTAAGGACCTATCCTAGGGGCCTCGAGGGATGATCAATAGATTAGCCTTGCCTATGTTATACACACAGAGACCATGTAGTTCGACTAATGACTTGACTGATTTACAGATGAAGATATACATGACAAAATGTCAGTTTATTATGACAGACTCCTAAAGGACTAACCTAAGTGTCTTGGGGGATGATCAAAGATCAACCTTGTCTATGTTCAAGGCTTAGAGACCTATAGTTGACAAGATGACTCTATTTTTGAATTTTAACTAAATTTTTGACCTATTTTGGGATTTTGATATGTTTTGAATGTTTTTGGATTTTGTGTGATTTTCTACTGTTTTCGAATTTTTTTGATTTTCTGACTTCAAGAATATACATGAATCTGATCCGATGAGAACATGCCCCCAATGTGATGCAATAGACTACTTCAATAAAGGCAGGACAAACTAACTTTGAGGATGGGCCGAGTAGTACTAGGAGGGATTATGATACGAACAGAGGACCAAGCTATGATGTAGATGTCAAATGGATGGGTGATGGATGGGGATCTGAATGCGATGGATGATGAAACATAATGGATGGAAGATGCATAACAAGTCGTAAAGATCTTGGTGGATGGAAAGTGCTTATTTACACAAGGCGCCTATTTTCCAAGTTTTCACCAAGGTACTTGTCCAAAGTGCCACCAAAGTGGTTTTCACTAGAGGACGATTTTTTTCTCTTTACTGTTTTTAATCCTTTTTCTGATTTTTTTTCAATTTTTTTCTTTTTAATTTTTTTTGTTATCACCAAGACACCTGTTTTCAGGTTTTCATCAGGGTAACCATTTTTCAGGACATTTTCTATTTTTTGGTTTTATACCTTGAAATATTAGGCATAAAAATTTTTGAGATGAGAGTTGTTCGTGGGCTCTTGCAGGGGTTCCCCTTCAGGTGTTGATAACTGATATGCCCCTAACTTATAGCTTGTTGTGATAAAAAATGGTCCCAACCAATTGGGTTCAAATTTTCCATTGTTGTTTGGATTTGGTACATTCTTCTAATTTTCCTTTAGTACCAATTCTCCAACTTGGAATGTTTTGCTTCTAATTTTCTTATTACAGCTCCTCTTGAGTTTGTTTTTATGGACTTGTAAATGATTTAAAGTGTCTATACGCTGCTCATCTAGTAGCTCTAGCTCATCTAGTCTTGATACTTAGTACTCTTCATCTATGATGAGGTTTTGCAGTGATATTCTTAGTGACAGGAGTTCAATCTTAATGGGGAGTATTGCTTTTGATCCGTAGACCAGGGAGTAGGGGGTGGCACCGGTGGGTGTACAGATGCTGGTTTGGTAGGCCCAAAGGTCAGGATTGAGCTGCAAATGCCAGTCATGACTTGCGTCATTGACTATTTTCTTAAGGATCTTTAAAATGGTTTTATTTGTGGCTTCTACTTGGCCATTGCCTTGGGGATAGTATGGGGTGGAGAAGCAATGTTGGATTTTGAATTTTAAACACAAGTCGTGGACATCCTGATTCTTAAATGGTGTCCAATTGTCTAAGATAATAGCTTGGGGAACACTGTATCGGCAAATGAGATAGTTCAGGGTAAACTTTAATATCTACTTCTCAGTTATATATGTCATGGGTATGGTTTCCACCCACTTAGTAAAGTACTTAGTGGTAGTTATGATGAACTTGTGGTGATTAGATGAAGTGGGAGTGATTTTTCTAATAAGATCGAGTCCCCACTGTGAAAAGGGCCATGGTGTGATGATGGGATGAAGTTCTTGAGCTAGAGAATTGATGAGGTCCCCATGTTGTTGACATTGTAGACACCTTCTAACGTAGTCATGTGCCTCTCTTTCCATTGCAGGCCAATAATACCGCATCCTCAACAATTTCTTGGCTAGGGTCATTCCACTCGAGTGTGAACTACAAATGTCATTATGTACTTCAGTTAAAGCAGTTAATGCCTCCTTAGCATTTAAACAATGTAATAGGGTTCCTTCTATGCTCCTACGATACAGGGTATCTCCTAAGATGACAAATCGACATGCCTTTTTGACAATGGTTCATTTTAAGGTTGAGGGTAAGTCAGTAGGTATGACACCTATTTGCAAGTAGGTATAAACTTCATGGTACTAGGGATCACCGGGACCAATGATTTCACACAAAAATTCTGATTCTAGTGCCTCGAATGTAGGCATGAGAAGTTGTTCTACCAAGAATTCATATTTTGGGACATTTTGAGCGATGTCTAGTAGGGATCCAATTGTTGCCATGGCATCTATTGCTCTGTTGTTTGCTCTAGGAATGTGCTCAAATGTGATCTCGATAAATGATTCCTTGAGAGTCTCCACCAATTTCTTGTATGGAGTGAGCTTATCATCCTTAGTTTGATATTCACCATTCACTTGGTTTATTATCTATTGAGAGTCTCCATATACCCTAAGGGCCATGATGTGCCACTTCACTACTATTCTGAGACCTATGGTTAAAGCCTCGTATTCTGCAATGTTGTTGGTGCAGGGGAATGCTAATTTATATGATCTTGGTATGTAGTCCCCTTGTGGGGTGATAAAGAAGAAACCAGCTCCTGATCCATGTTGTGTGTATAAGCCATCAAAGTAAAGTTTCCAGTGGCTAGTTATGTTGAGATTGAATATGGATTCATCTGGAAACTCTGAGATGAGAGGATTCTCTCAATAGATTGGTTCTTCTACAAGCTGATTTGTGATGACTTGGCCTTTAATTGCTTTCCACTACACATATTCAATGTCATACTCTGATAGTATCATGACCCATTTGGCCATTCTTCCAGTGAGCATTTCCTTTGATAGTAAGTACTTGAGAGGGTCGACTTTGGTGATGAGTTTTATTTTGTGTGCTAGCATGTAATGTATAACTTTTTGTGAAGCAAACACTATTGTTAGACATGCTTTCTTGATGAATGAGTAATTTAACTCATGCCCAACCATTGCTCTGCTAATATAATAGATGGCCCTTTTTGTTCCATTTTTTTCATGTTGAGCTAGGAGAGCTCCAAGGGTTGTTGTTGTTGCTGACACAAAGAATTAAAAGATTTCTTGGGATAGGTGGCATTAGAACGGGTGGTGTAAGTAGATATTATTTGATCTTATTGAAGGATTCTTCACACTTTTTATCCCATTTGTACACCACTCCCTTGTGAAGTAGGTGAGAGTATGGATTCTGTTTATCTACCAGCTATGCTACGAATCTTTGGATGGACTGAAGCCTGCCTTGGAGACCTCTTAATTTTTTCAATGTTTTGGGTGCCTCCATCTCAAGGATTGCTTTTAGTTTTGTAGGGTCTACCTCAATACCTCTCATTGACACTTTGTATCCTAGCAACATTCTTGATTGTACACCAAAGACACACTTCTTTAGATTTAATCAGACCTTGTATTCCTCCAGCCTATCAAAAATGGAACTTAAGGTTGCTATGTGATCCTTCCTCCTTTTGGATTTGGCTAGTATGTCATCGACATAATCTTTGATAGTTTTATGAATCATGTCATGGAAGATTAACATCACGGCTCTTTGGTATGTTTCTCCTGCATTCTTCAAGCCGAATGACATCATATTCCAGCAGTAAGTCCCCCATGGAGAAGTGAAGGCCATTTTGTGTTGGTCTTCTTTAGCAATCATTATCTGATTATATCCCAAGAAACTATCCATCAATGAAAGAATTTTGTGTCCCACCATCATGTCTATGATCATGTCAATTTTGGGCAATGAGAAATCATCTTTTGGACATGCCTTGTTTAAGTTCCTAAAATTTGTGCAGATTCTGATGCCCCCATCGGGTTTTGAGATGGGAACTAGATTTGACACCCATTCTAGATAATCTATTGGTCAAATGAAACCTGCATCTAATAGCTTCTTTAGTTCCATTTTGACTAGTAAGGTGATCTGAGGGTACATTTTCCTGAGCTTTTGTCTAACAGGCTTTGCTTTAGAGTATACTACTAGGTGGTGAACCACAATTTATGGATCGAGCCTTGGCATGTCTACGTAGCTCCATGCAAAGTTAACTTGTCTTTCTCTAAAGAAGGTTACATTAAGAGCTCTTGTTCCTATGATACTAATGACTCCACATAGAATGTGATGTGCGGGTTCTTCTCTGTTCCTAGATTAACTGCATTACACTTTTCTGCTAGGACCGCTGATTTTTCTTAATGGAGAGCTCTGAAAGGAAGATTGAATCCCCCATCCTCAGATGCCTCAGAGAGGTTTTCAACATTGGATGCATCCTTTATTTTTACATTTTTTGTGTCAGAGAGTGCCATAGTGTGGTTTTTACTCAAGGACTTAGATATTACTCTTAGTTTCTCACTTTTGTGACTAAGGGATTCAAACATTTCCCCATAATAAGCCTGTGTATCTAGGTCAATGATGAATCATGCTTTGTGATCCCCACATGGAATATTACCTCGTAGTCCCATGACTTTTGAGAGTGCCTCATCTTTTTTGTATGTGTCAATAACTGGTGGTCCTCATTGGTCATAATCGATGAGTTTGGGGTAAACTAGGTAGATTTCATGATTTTGATGGTTTGACTCAAAGGATAAGGTGCTAATCATGAGAAGGGTGGTATCCTCGAAGAGCCTAGGTAGGTTGGTTATGGGATCCTCATCATCACTACTACTACAAACATCAGTTATGTCAAATTTGAAGTTGTCTATGACTTGACCTGTAGATACGAGTAAGCGAAGTTCGGCTGCGGATAGTTGAGGAGGATTATTGACTTTTCTAACTAGAGGAATTCAACCATGTATGATTATACTCGGAGGGGTACATCCAAGGCCAAGATTTCTCATTCATTTCTCGAGAATGATAGGTATTATAAGCCCATTGTCATTTTTCCCAAGTCTCTAGTTTCTATCATAGCCCATTGCGAGCATCATTTGCAAACCTTTGCTTCTATCATCCATTAGTAGATGGACTGCTGGTCTATTATCCTAGTACAGGAGATGAGATGGGTCCTCATCTATGAATTCTTGGTCGAGATCTCTCCAACTTCTGAATTTGGGATATTCTTCAAGGGATGTTTGAGATGTGGAGGCTTCATTTGATTGCAGACGTCCTCGTGATCTAGGAGATTGTGGTAACTCTCCTACTACAAAATCATTTTTTGGGAATCATGTAATTTCCACAACCATTATCCTAGATGATGACTTTGATATCAAAGATGGTGGGTGTCTTTGTTGCAGAAGTGGAAGCGAGAGTGGCTGGATCAATGTACCGTGTTGGTTGTCCTTCATCATTTTTAGGCACTTGAGGTATTTTGTAGTATTTTTCCTCAAGGTTCTTGCAGTAGGAGAATGGTTCAGGATCTCCATGGATGGTGACCTCTTGTCCTTCATATGTGAATTTGAAACATTGATGGATATTTGATGCTACAACTTGCATTGCATGAATCCATGGACGTCCTAGGAGAATGTTATAAGGCAAGTCAAGGTCCAGGACCTAACAGGTGGTCTCCATGATAGCTAGCCATACTTGAATAGGGATTTTGATTGTGCCTTGGGACACTCTTTCTTGATCATCATATGCTCTTATTATAATACCTTTTCCTTTTTTGATGGAATCCTTTGAGATCTTTAACTGTTTAATGAGCTTGAGGGAATAAATATTCAATCTTGCACCTCCATCCACCAAGACTTGCTTGAATTTAATTTTTTGCACTAGGACCTCTAAATGGAGTGCATGATTATGAGATGGTTGAGCAAGAAAGTCCTGATCAGAGAATGTAAGGAGGTTTGGAGTGATGATGTGTTTGACCATAACTTGGAATTGTGCCGCATCAAGATCTATGAGGATGGTGGATGAAGCCAATGCTTCCTCAAGGATTTTCTTGTGGGCGGATGAGATTTTTAATAACTCCATGATGGAGATTTGTGTCAGCATTCTTTTTAGCTGATCAAGGACATTGTAACCATTGGGAAAGGATCTTGAATTGGACATGAAAGTTTTGTTTGGTTGAGATGATCCTATGATAGTAACTTTTTTAGCTCTTGTGGTGACTTCAGAATCGGCTTGAGCTCCTTTGATAGTGATTACTATGTACTATTCATCTAGGGAGGCGACGACAATTTCATACACATGATTGATGTTTTTGAAGGTGCCTTTTCCCTTATCAGTTTTATTGTTCCCTTTATTGTTATGGTTAGGCATTGGATTCATGTATATTTTGAGGTTCTGGTTTCCTATTGGTTGTTGCACATTTATGATTCTTTGATCAATGAGATCTTGGACTATGTTCTTTAACCTTATGCAATTGTTAGTGGTGTGCCCTTTGATTTTGTGGAATTTGCATAGTTGATTTTCGTTATACCAAGGAGGTTTAACATCTTGTTCTTGGTAGTTCTCGTAGGTGGGGATCTTGGTGAGGTTTTCATTTATCAGTTTCTTCATGATGACTTCGAGTGGTTCCCCAAGAGCGGTGTACTTTTGCTTGATGGAATTCTTGTTTCACTGGGGCGGTCGCCTTTGATCATTGATGTTATTGATCACTTGATTGTTTGTTTGTGTTGTTTTGTTTGTGTGATGGTTGTTTTGATGATGGTTTTGGATTTGTTATTGTGGTGCACGGGTGTGTTTTTTCGAGGGGCACTAATGACAAATTTGGCATTGACGACACCATCATTGGTAATATTTTTGTTTCTTTCCCATGTGCGAGGTTTGTCATTGTAATTGGTGGGTGGGTGATTGTTCTGTTGTTCAGGATATGAAGTTGATCCTCCTAGTTGTGTCATAAGGGCTCGTTCGATGCTGAGTGCCTTGGAAATCAACTAGTCGTACATTGTGATCCCTTGGACCTTGAGATGGAATGCCAAGAGGCCATCAAGGTTGGATATGATAGCACACACTTGTTGTTCCTTAGGCATGACCCATTTTCTCTTATTGGCCTTGGACCGTCATTGTTGTAGGAATGAAGTGAATGATTCATTCTTACCTTGTTTCAAAGATGAGAGCTCCTCTAGACTAACATCCATGGTGATATGGCATGTGTATTTTTTGATGAATGCATCTATGATTTCTTTGAATGTCTTGATGCTTGTAGGTAGGTGAGAGAACCATTCCATGGTGTGGCTAGCCAAACTCCTAGGCAATAGTTGCATCAGATAGGTATTTTCATACGTGACTTCCATGCAAAGAACCTGGAATTCCTTGATATGATCTTCACAGTTTCCTGTCCCATGGTACTTGTCGAATTTAGAGATCTCAAATCCCTTCAGGAATGGTTTCATTACAAGGCTTCTGTCAAATGGATAAGGACACAAGTTGCTAGGTGTTTTCATGGTTCACCCTGATTGAAGGTCAAGAACTTGTTGCAAGAGCAACTTGATTTGTGTTGTCACATCATTTTGTGGATTAGGAGGTGGGATGAAAGTGTTCTGAGGTGGTCCAATGGGTGGATTGGTTGGTATGTCAATGGATGATGTTTGCATATTCTGTTGGGCCAAGTATGCTTGCAATTGTGGTTGTACCAATAATGCTTGTTGTTGGTCCTGTTGCTGCTGTGCTATTAGCGGTTGTTGCTGAGTTTGTTATTGTGCTTGTTGTTGGGATACTAATTAGGCTACTTCTTTTTGTTCTTATATTGTTTTAGCACTTGCTGATATGCTTGTTGTTGCACTCCGTGTTGTTGTACAAGATACTTCACTTGTGTTTGTGCTTATTGTGCTTGATATTGGGCTTTGGCTTAAGTGAGTGCTTGAGCTTGGGCTTGAGCTTGTGCTTGTGCTTGAGCTTATGCAGCTTGAGCGGCTTGTTGTTTTTGTTGCTACAATAAGGCTTGGGCTTGTGCAACTTGTTTCACTTGTTGTGCGATTTGGGTAGCTTGAGTGGATTGCGCTACTTGAGCGGCTTCCTGAGCAGCTAGTTACACAGCTTGTTGAGTAGCAAGTTGTGTAACTTGTTGAGTGGCTAATTACATGGCTTGTTCATTTTGTACTTGCATGAATTCCTTTTGATAAGCAGCTTGTTGGGTGGCTTGCAACACCATACTATATTGGCTTGATATATTGGAGCTTGGTGGTGGTGGAGGTGGTGGTGGATTCATAATGGTGCTTGTTGCGGTGGTGAGAGGTGTCATCGTGTTGGTGATTGGATTTTGATTGGTATATGGTGCGATCGCTGTGGTTAGTCCTTGAGAGACCATATTTTGAGATATTAGGGGGGTGGTTGATGATGTGGTGATTGCTTTTGTAGTTGTCATTTATTGTTGCAATGTTGATGACAAGTTTTGAGAGTTTGGCATGATGCTTTGATTGATGTTTGGGATGTTGGTTTGATTTTGATTGATATTTGGTAAAGGTGGAATCCCTAAGCCAAGTAGTGGTGTGGACGATGATGGCAATGGTGGAAGTGGTGGAAATGTGAGAGATGTGATCTCTTGAGGAAATGGTGTGGTGTTGAAAATTCCCCCTAGTCCGAACATGTCACCCTCTCCTTGTGAGGTTATTGGAGAGAGGTTTGGGGTGTTGCACGAAATGATGATGATGATGGATCATTTGGATCATGAAAGGTGAGAGGGTCATATGTATGCAATTGTATGGTTTGTCCCAAGATGGTGTTTTCTTCCAAATCTTGATTGTTTACAAGAGGATGCGTTTGCAATGCATTGCGAAATGCACTTACTTTGTTAACAATGGGTTGTGTTGGAGCAATGGATGATGTGATTTGTAGGATGTTTTGAGTGATGCTTTGAAATTAGGGGGTAGATAAAATGGGTATGGTAGATGATATTGGAGGAATGACTCCAAAAGATGGTTCCACAATAGTGCTCACATCAAAATAAAAGGGGAGTTTATCCCCTTGCTTTGCTAATTCGAGCATGTATAGCGAGGGATTGATTCTCATCATGATGTTGATAATCTTATGATTGTCTAGATTTCAAATTATTTTAGTGCTTTCCTCATGTGACATTCCAAAGGGATTATTGGTGAGATCCTCCATTTGGACACCTTCATCTTGATGGTCTTGCGACAATGGAGGAAGGTTAACTGTGAGACTACTAGACCCAATGGGATTCATTTTGGGAGCAGTTTGACTTAAGTCACTCGAAGTAGATTTTTCTTTGTTGGCTTCCATGTTCCTCTTGTGTTGTGACCTAGTTTGCACCATAAAATAGGGATCAATCTTCAAGAATGCGGAAGGTGAATTTTCTAATTCTTTGGATTGATCTAACTTTAGGTACAAAAGAGAAATTTTAGGATGATTTAAGGGTCAAAGAGTGGTAATGATATGGATGCAAGATGGATGTTTGATGGATGATTGGAGCTCTTGAGAAAATATTGAAGGGTATGTTAAACTTTAGGACTTGATTTAGGATTGATTTGTTTCGGATTTGGATTTTGGTGGACTCATAAAATCTAAGAGGTTGGAAGTTGTCCTAGAGTTAAATCGCTCACAAGATGATAATTTTTTCTAGGTGTGAGAAGAAGGATTCATCTAGACACTCCTATCCAAACAAGATGATTTTGATAATGAACTCCTAAATCCCAAGATGTTGGATGTTATCAAGGGATGAATTTGTTCAAAAGTTTTGATAATTTGATCAAATATGTGGAGAAGGATTCCTCTACACACATCCAATCAAACAAGGTGATTTTGGATTGATTTTAGATGATTTTCCCAAAGTTTAACATGAAGTATTTTTCCAAGACTTTCGAAGAGTTGATGATGAGATGATTTTGATTTTTTTGATGTTCAAAGATGAATGAAGGTTTTATTTTGATCATAGGTTTACCTAAAAAGACACTTGCTTACTAGAACTCAGTTTTGATGAACAAGATTTTCAAACTCCCTAAAAATATTTGGGTTTTGACTGTAATAGAATGAGTACAAACCAAAAAAAATTCTTAAAGCTTTTCTATAAAAGTTAAAAAGTCGTCTTCGTCTGAATTCATATAGCGTTGAGAGACACTTTTGTTGGTATTTCAGACTAAGGGCTTTTACCTTTGGTTTCTTGATCTTGATCTTGTGTGAAATCATTGGAGGCACATGTGTGGGGTCTAATTGTTTTTAGTCTTTCCTTAATGACTTTGTTTTACCACAAACACTTCTTGATTAGGTTTTCAAACTAGATGTCCAATGTCTCAACTTCTTCTCATTTCACAAGGTATATTATGCAAAAATTTGATGAAATTAAGCCAAGGGTTGCTTATTATTGAACTTTAATAGGAAAATTGAGATGTAAATCCAAGTGTTTAGAAACCTCTAAGGATGAAATCCCAAGGGTAAGCAATTCTGATGATGATGTTAAATGTTTGTTTCCAAATATTTTTCAAACAAGCAAAGCATTTTTGTAACCAAGAACAAGTACAATCCTATGGATATGAAAGACAATATTTGTTGAGTCCCCAATTGAACAAGTCTAGCTAAGCTTATCTTTAGTGAATGGTTAGATGCTTGACACCACTGGCTCCCCTCCATGACACTCACTTATACGGGGCAACCAAGCATCAACACCCATGAAACTCCCATGGCATGCTTTCCATTTCTACTAAAGACCGTAAAAGTGTGGGGCAACTTCAGAATGATCATTCTTGCACCAAAAAATAGATAGGGATTTTGGCCTTTCTATAACAAGGGTTTTAGTTCAGAATTTATGTTCGTAGGAGTTGACCCAACATGGTGAGAGAACATTGTTTCCCTTCTAGTTAGATTCAACCAGATGATATTGGCATTTATTCCAATACCTACATTTATATCCCAACTGGAAATACTCTTGGCTTTAGAGTGTTACTGGTTGAGTTGTTCCATTGGGTGAGTACTTTTTCCCCAAGGTAGGCCCTCTAAGATAAACAAAAGCAAGAAAACATATTCATAGTTCCATCAACCTTTGTTTTGAAACAAAGGGAGAACAGATGCAATAGGTTTACTCACACTCACACAATATTTTGTTCAATTTTAAAACCCAAAATGAAGTGTGAAGGTGATCACTTTATCCCACCCTAAGACCATCAAAAATCCTTTTGATTCTCAAGATTGTCGTGAGGTGTGAGAGAAGCACATACGTCTTTTCAATGGCATTAGTTTGATTAAGTAATCACAAAAAAAAATTGCACATGTTCATTTTAAACCCACAAAGCAATGATTTTGATTCATTTTAAAGCACCAAAATGAGATATGAAAGTTACCTTGTTCAATTGTTAACCTCAAACGAAATCTAGTCAATTTGGCTAAAGTTCATTTTAACCCCTTTGTAATGAAAATGGAAAGCTTTTGTAGTGTTCATTTTAAAGCTCAAAAACAAGTGAGTTAGTATAAAACAGAAAATTAAAGCATACGACAGAATATCCAAGCATTAAAAAATTCTTTTGTGTTTCAAATTTGATGCTCAATTCTTTGACTTCAATCTTGATTTTATTCTCGCTTGATTCCAACGCTTCACCTTTTCCCTATAAACATTACAAAATAAAATCTTAAAAAGAATAAAAATTATTTTAAGAAATTAGCTGAGATATTTAACAACAAAAAAATAAAACACAATTTCCCCAAATAAAGGATAAAATTTTGGTTGTACAATGTTAGCTCACTCAAGTAACAAAGAAATGAAAAAATCAACATTTAATACTTGAGATAACCAAGATAAATCTGCACAAGATATTGAGTTGTTAAAGAAATCTTTAATGACTTCAAAAACAATTAATACTTCTATTGATGTCAACCTTGCAATAAATATTATATTTGAACAAATACAAAGAAACGTCAAGGAATCTACCCACATTCGGCCTCAATTTATGATATACATTCATCAACTAAACCACAAAAGGAAACATAATTTGCATTTGGTTTCCACTATTCCTTAACCCACATAAACAAGTGTTATCTGCTATGAGCTAATATTTAATAAAGGAAAAGTAACTTGTACCTTTAACATGCTAATAAGGAAATTGATACGAAGGAAAGAGATAATGTTTTATGTAAGTATTAAGCAATTTGCACTATAAAAGAAAACCATGATAAAATAAACACCTGAATACTCTTATAAACTCTTATCCAGATGCAAATGCCTAAAATACTCTGATACTTTCAAAATATTTCTTTACTCCTTTTTTATTATTTCTCGAACTAAGTGTTGCAACCATACTCTATTGACAAAACACAAGAGCTATACATTATGAAGGAACCACCACCACAAAAGACAACACAAGCTCCCAATTTTGGCATCTCACGACATAAGGAGTTTGACTATTCATTATATAGTGCAAGCATTTATCAAGAGGTAGATTAAGCATTGGAATGGGTGATAATAGGTAGTACGCACTAGGGACAAACACACTTTAAGATTTTGTAGAGCTGTATTGTATATTTGGTAGCAAACATAATAGGCTGGAGCATACTTATTAGCTGCCCATGGTCAGAATGTAGAATACATAGTGGCGGGCATGAAGCATTTATTTAATAGCACAAAAGCATGAAATTAATTCCAATTCCTGCGTTTGGAAAGCATCCCACACAAAGACCAAAAAATTCCAATGTAAAGAGAGATATTAGTAGCAGGGACTGACCATGCCTCAGATCTATAGATAAACACTAGCACTCCACTATAATGTATAGAGGATCAATTTATTAGTAGGAGAAGAAAAGTATTGCCATGGCCGAAGAGAACCATTCGAAGAAATTAGAGGAAGATACACATTCAAAAAAATATTGCTAATGACGAGGTCAAAACTCTTTATTCATTTATAGTTGCTTGCATTTAGATTTGATTGAGCCTCCTATTGGTTGATATTCCTCACATTCCCTACAATAGTGCTGCCCTTTCCCATGTTAAAACAACACCCTGATTTCTTAGAAAATGATATTTAAACAATGTACTATCTTATATTCCAATTTGCTACCATTTTGTTGACTTGGGTCAATGGACTCCCATACGCATATATATGTTATGTTAAACCTTCCCCCAAGTGCTTTATTCGTTAAGGCAGTAGAGACTGAGCAAAAAGTTACAAAAAATGGAGATGCTCAACAAAACAATGGCCCAAGCAAGAGACATCAGAAGAAGTTGAGGTAACTGGAGCAATTCAATAATTTAGATAAAGCAAAGATGGAGGAGGATAATGGCCTAAGCAGTTGATATAATCAGATGTTAAAGGAAACGGCGCATGAGGCATTCAAAGAAAAAAATACAATCATCGAGTGTACCGTTTGCATACTAAATTTTTTTTTAAAGCAATGCAATTGGTAAGTGTAAACTCGAGCTCTAGAATGTCTCTGTATTGATGAAGAATTTTTCTAAAATAATCATATGCAGCAATACCAAATTTCTCTGAAATTGTCAGAGATTTTGAAATATATGTGAGTTTTTCACCATTGTACAAATTTTGAATGAGATTGCTTTCTGTATAGTTTGAAGTAAAATGTTGGCACGACACAGATTTAAGCAAGTATTTCTTACTATTTTCTACCTTCTACTGGAGAGAGATTTAACCTATTTGAATGGACTACAATATAGACTAGACACCGCCCCTAAGAATGTGACTCAGATGCATAGAAAATATGCATTTAATACCATCTGGCATCGACATACCCTTTAATGCTTAGCAGCAAACAAATAGACTTCATGATGGCGCAATAGATATTGAATAAAAAATGCGGACAACGTAATCCCCAGGATAGATGGATGGAATGGCACATTAAATTCAATCTTATTGGATATGTTGCAAGATCGATTGGCTGTATACTACAAAGCCAATTGACAAAAAATGTAATTATGACTAGAATGGATGAATGATTGAAGTATTCAAAGTTTTCAGAAAGAGTACTATCATCACAGTCAATTGTTAAAATGCTATAATAAATATTTCAAAAGTAAGAAATACTTATAACAATTGGTACTCTGAAACCTATACAGAATACCTTCTATACCATCCTTCAAAAAATGAAAACATTGAAAGAGAAAATTAATTCCCTAAACTTTATATGTCTTCCTTTGTGAAAAGCGTTCTCATTGTATTCCTCGAAGAATATTTAAGACCATCATTGAAAACCATTCTTAAAATAGAAGAGACAAATCCATAATACATTGATCATTAGATTAATTAGAAAACACCCCTAAAATAATGAAAGATTCAACAATATAAAAACATCAAGAGTCAGAAATAAAACCTTAAAAGCACCCCACCTATACAACCGGTTGAGTTTAATATGTAGGGTAATATTTTTAACAAACACAAAAACAAGACACCTCTATATTAAATATGTTAACGACCTAAAAGGCCGAAGTGCTAGAAGAATTGGGGCATTTAAAGTAGGCAATAATAAATGGATTATAAGCAGCAATATCCCATGTTTTTCAAATATTTTCCCTTTACTACCTAGAAGCACGCAAAGTTTGCAGGTTTTTAAAAAAAAGAAAGACACTGCATTTTGATCTGAATGATTAATTAAACAAAATTGAAAGTAAGTACCACTAAAAAGATAAATATTTTTCCTCCCTACCTATGGCATGAATCAATATTTGTGCAAACAAAAACATAGGAAATGCATGATAAATAAAACAAAAAAAAAGTCTTTCTTTTTTTTCTTTTTCTTTCTACTGTCTGATCCATGAAATACAAAAACAGAGACATATCCCTTCTTCTAGTGCCATAATGAGCATCCCTAAATCTGCAAATTATCAATCTCCAACAATCATTAGTGGGGTTGGTTTATGCAAATGCAAACCTATGGATACTCTTATGAAATAATATATCATGCTTCAAAGTGAAAACTAATAACAAAGATGATCAAAAGATATATATAAAAATATGACATATACCTATTCCATAGTGGATTTGTGTCACTTGTGAAAAATGACCCTTTCCCAATCCTTGACAGGCTGAATGATAAAATTCCTTGAAGATGGAGTGAAATGGACAAAATTAGCTCTCAATTAAAGAGAGTACCTTTGCATGAAAATTATGGATGGATTGTTGAAGAATGAGCCTTCTATTTATAGAATCTCAAGTTGAAAGAGTTCCCAAAAGAGAGCAATGTGGGATAAAAATTTATCCAATAATAAGGAGCCACTAGTCACCTTGTGAGTGGATGGAGGATGAGCACATTTTGGTCAATGTGCCAATAAATGGTCCGATTACTTGGCCTTTTCAAATTCAAATTTGGCTTGTTGGAGGGAGAAAAAGAGACTTAAATGCCAAGTGGGGGACATGTAAGAGGGGAGTTATTGCCATGTTGGAAGGGACAATTCAACTTGTTTTAAAATTCAAACTTGAGAGAATATTCTCCAAAGATGCCTTGTTGAGGGAAAATGAGGATTTTATAAATGAATTAATTGATTTATTTGTGCAAATGGGAAAAGCTAGAGGATGTGATAGGTGATTAAATTAGATTAATCATGGTTTGATTAATTTAGTGAGGGATTAGGTGATTTGACCCATTTGACTTAGATACTTAGATTTATTTAAATAAAAAAAGAAGGAATATGAATTTCAGATTTAATTAAATAAAGTTTGGTTTATTTAAATAAAAAAAGAAGGAATATGAATTTGAGATTTAATTAAATAAATTTTGGTTTATTTAATTAAAAGAATGATGTAAGATAAAGGTTATAATTTAATTTGAAGGAGATGAACTTAGGAGATGATTAATAAAAGATGGAATGTTAGGATGTGATTAAAATTGATTTATTTAATCAAATGAAGTAATGATAGGCTTAAATTAAATAAAGTTAATTTATTCAATTTAAATGGATGATCCTTAGAGATTGATTTAAATAGACTTGATTTATTTGATGAATGGATTTAATGAACTTGATTTATTTAATGAGTGGATGAATTTGAGTGATGTTAATTTTGTATGTCTACAAAACTTAACCAGGACCCATTCACCCTTACTGGCGAATGAGTCCATGTTAGCTACTAATTTTAATTTTCTAGAAATTAAAATCTCAGTTTTAGCCTTTTGTTTAGTGTTGTTACTTTCCTCTTTCAGTTCTTGATTTGTTGTTTCATCAAATTCATTGCATTTAGTTTAAATTTCTTCATTTCAATGCATTTTAAAAATTAAAAATTGCATGCAAACATTTCCCTTCTAGCTTATTGCATTGTGTAATTAGTAAATAGTATTAGAATCTAAAATTACATCTCATTCTAGGTTGTTGCATTAGCTCTTTTCCATTTTAGAGTTTGCACACTAGGCTTGTAAAAGGGTACGTGCTCTATCATCATGGAAAAAATAGGCCCTTAAATGGTGAAAAACTTAGAAAAATCAAAGTTAGGCAACTTGACGTAAAAATTTGAATAAGTTATCTATATTATTTCAAAAATATGTAAAAATAGAATCTATAGAAAATTAAATGTAATTTCTAAACTACTAGGTTTATTTAAAAAAAAATCTATTTGGTGAAAATTTAAAATTTCAATGGGATGATGCCAAATAGTGGTTTACAATTTTTCGCTAAACTGGACACTGGAATTATTATTTTTAAGTAAATCTTCACATTTAGGCACCTATAGCTGCTAAACCGTGAGGAATTTGAAGATGATGCAAACTAGAGTCTCGTCACATTTTGTTTGTAGATTCTAAAAATATTATTTTCAAAAATTTTGGAATTAGATTGCACTTCTTTTTCCATCTTCTACGAAAACTGGATTTTTTTAGAAAACAACATTTTGAAAAAGTGACACACACTGTATAACACAACTTTTTTTCCATGAAGGATAAAATTCTAATTCTTTTGATTTTAGATTTGTAACTCCGATATCTAGTGCTTCCACTTGGTTAGATAGTTTTTTATTGATTTTTTTTTTAAATCAAATTTTGAAGTCAAACCAATTACAATTCAGACATGCCACGATCATATAACATGTAAATTTTTTTGTATATATCAAAATTTATTTATTTTTTTGTTGGATCAAGGACTTCAATATCTAGTGCACTCATATTTTTTATTTTTTATTATAATATACTATTTTTCCACATGTGCAAAATAGAGACCTTCATTTTCGATGAAAAACTTATGTTTAATAAAACTAAAAAAACAAATACATAATAAAACCAAAACATATTAAAATTATATTTGTTGGATAACTCGTTCTGAGGACTACCTAATTCCAATTGGGTTTGTGAAGATTCCTCCATTTTCATCCTCAACCCAAGCTTCGAAGCATAAAAATTTAGGTTTTTTTAACAAGGTCAAAAATTAGGGAAAACAGGGGTTCGTTAAAACTAGGGGGTTTTAGCGAACCCCTAGGGGTTTAAGTGAAGCAGGGTTCATTCGAACCCTGATTCATTCAAATCCCCTTCCCAAATGGGTTTTTCATTTTTTTTTTTGTGCATGCATTAAATAGGTTTGCTCGAACCCTAGTTCGAGTGATCCCTTTTTCCATTTGTTTGAACCAATGAGTTCATTTGAAACCCCATAATGAATTTTTTTGGCATGGGGCCATTTTTTACAAGTTTTCCTTCCTCATTTGAATTGTAAACCACTTTTGTGGGTTTACCCAATATAGTAGTACTTAAATTTCAAGGAAAAACTAAGAAGTTGGTGTCTATTTGACCAACCTAACCACAATAAAATAATAATATTTTTTTATAATATTTTAGATATAAGTAAAGGGCTCATGTCCCAATGTGATACATAGTTTTTTGTAATTTCTTCTTAAGTAAATAATTAATTATGATTTTTTTATTACAACTTTTTAAAAATGTAAAAACTTATATGTTTCACCACCTTAACTTTGTCAAAAATTCATGTAATTCATTTTTTTTCTTTAATCCTATAGTATGTGAAGCATAGAATGTGATGCATGTTTTGAATTCAAAAAATGTGATACTATTTGAAATCTATAGATTTTTTCAATCAGCGTATCAATCAAGACTTTAGTCATAATTCAAATAGAAAATAAATAATAATTATTTATTAAATTCAAAGTAAAGTATAATTTATATTGGCAAAAAGTTGAGTATCTCCTTTAAAAATCCATTTAGTTTCATGAATTTTGGATTAAAAAAATGTCGTCAGCCACATACCCTACACATACCCATGATATCGCCACTTTTTGGCCCATGATGATCCTACACATACTCAAAACTTGCATGAGATTTAAAAATTGTGCAATTCACAATACTATTATAAGACACAATTCAAGGCCCATGTCATTCTACAATATCTCACTCACTTTGGATCTTGGGTTTTGCTACAGGAGCACTCTCATATTCAAATTTGGGATTTTGTCTTGTTTTGTGTTGTTTCATATAAATAATGTCATTTTAGACCATTAATGATCACTTAGAGTCATTATAGACTATTTTATAATGTTTTGGACTCATAATGCAAATGATATCAAAAAATTGTCAAAATTGTAAACGTTGTCATTGTGAAAGTTGTCAAAAGTGCATTAAGGTTACAACTTTGATTAGAAAGTTAGTTGTGGGTGGTTGGTAGTTGAAAAATGTTTGGGAAAGCATAAATATATGTTGTAAACACAAATCCCAAGGTTGGAAAGGTTGGAAAAGATAGGAATAAAAATTGGAATCAATTTGGAGCAAACTTTTTGTGCATTTTTTTCTGTAACAGTCATGTTCTTTTACGTGGTAATGATCTATATGGAATTTTTACAACCTACACATGGTATGGTTGGAATGATAATGGAATTATATTTCATTTGGTTTTTTTTTAGTTAAATTTTATTAATTTTAGAGAAAGTTATGATATTTTTTGTAATAGCAAGTTTGAATTTGCCCTAGGGTTTCCAACAAACAAGAAAATTCTATACATTTTCTTCCCTCCATCAAAACTCTCTAAAAATTTGTGAAAAGTTATGTTTTGAGGGTATTTAAAAAACCCTTTAGATTATATTTTATAGTTTTCCATTTTCATAAAGTGACTAATGAAAGTTTTCTTGCATTTGGGTGTAGACAGTCCCAAAAAAAAACCTCTTAGAAATAGGACAGTCAAATTGTGAGTCTTTCTGTACAAAGCAACTCTATCTCATTTTTGGATGTGTAAAAATGGAAAAATGGGTATTCTAAATGGGTCTCTATTTTTGTAGATCAGTTTTGATTCAAAAGATATGTCCAATTTTCTTTTTTGAACATCTACAAGCAAAAATGAGGGTTTCTGAAGGAAAACCCACTTTTTGATGAACAAAGACACTTTTTTTTAAGGTTGTTTTGAGTTTGATGAAATTTTTCGTACATAAAATTGGTATCAAAACAAAATATCTAAGAAAAAAAGTTTTGGTAGTTTATGTGTTCTTTTTTGGTAGGTTGAAGCGAGAACTTGGATGGCAAAAGATTAGGTAGTGAAGAAAGGAGCAAACCTAGTTGAGGTATCACAAAGATAAGAAGAAGAAAGGTGAAATAAAATTCCTTGAAAAATGAGAATGAAAATGTTGAGAAGATTTTTCTGTGGATACTTGTAGAGTAAAGAGGTACCAAGTAGGAAACAATTGATTAGAAAAGAGAGAAGTGAGATAAAGAAGAAAAATGAGAAGAAAAATAAATAAAAGTTGAGTAAGAGATCATAGAGTTGAGGCAAGTCTTGGAACAAATGGAAAAAATTCAAAAAAAAATTGAAGAAAGAATGAAACTTGAGATGTAACAGTTGTTTGAGAGAGCAAACCAAAAAAGTGGTTAGCATTTACTAATAAAGAAGAAGGTTGTGTTGCCTATCAAGAAGATCATTTAGAAACAAAGAAGGAAAAAGATGACAACAAGAATGGATGAGTTGCAAGATATGTTGAAAGGAAGGGTGCTAGAAGCATCTGAAGATCGACAAGAAAATCTTATTTTTTTAAAACTAAGTCTTTGTGTGAGTATGTATTTATAAGTGCAAGAGATGAAATGAAGATGGAAAAGTGTCTACAGAAAGAGAAGTGCATATAGTGTATGAATATTCTTATACAAATGTAGCACACATGGAGGATCTCTTGGGTGTTGAAGTGGAGTTTCTAGTGCAAGGAGACAAAGAAGAGACCTCAAGATCTCAATATTTTATTTCTAATCTTTCATTGGACTATGTATGTGTAGGTTTGTTAGATAAGGATATACAACTCCATGAAAAGTAGACTTTTGAAAGAGATCAGGTTCATAAGAGAGTGCCAAAAGAGGAATACCTTGCAAGGAAAACAAAAGAGGAGATGAGAATAAAAATTAGAGAAAAAAAGTGGAAGAAACAAAGATAAATCCAAGAAATCAAGGCAATAGTGTAGAAGAATCGGAAGATCAGGAAGAAAAACAAGCTCTGCACTCAAATAGACTTGAGTTTTTCTTTCCCTTGGGAGTATGGTGTAGGAGCACCCTCATTCTCAAATTTGGTTTTTTGTCTTATTTTGTGTTTCATGTAAATAAGGTCATTTTGGACCATTAATGATCATTTGGAGTCATTCAAGATCATTTTAGAATGTTTTGGATTCATAATGCAAATGATGTTAAAAAATTTGTCAAAATTGTAAACGTTGTCATTGTAAAAATTGTCAAAAGTGTATTAAGGTTAAAAATTTGATTAGAAAGTTAGTTGTGGGTGGTTAGTAGTTGGAAAATGGTTCAAAAAGCATAAATACATGTTGTAAATATGAATCTCAAGGTTGGGAAGGTTGGAATAAATTTGGAGCAAATTTTATGTGCATTTTTTTATAACAAACTTGTTATTTTATGTGGTAAGGATGTGTAAAATATTTGTACAACTTACACATGGTATGGTTGGAAATATAATGGATTTAGCTTTCATTTGGTTTTTGTTTAGTTAAATTTCATTAAGTTTAAAGAAAGTTATGGAATTTTTAGTAATAGCAGGTTTGAATCTGCCCTAGGGTTTCCAGCAAACAAGGAAATTCTATATTTTTTCTTCCCTCCATAATAAAACTATAAAAATTGGTGAAAAGTTATATTTTAAGGGTATCTAAAAAAAATTTAGAGTATATTTCATAGTTTTATATTTTGATGAAGTTACTAAGGAAAGTTTGTTTGCATTTGAATGTAGATAGTCCAAAAGAACACCTCTTAGAAGTAGGATAGTCAAATTTTGAGCCCCTTTGTACAAAGAAACCCTACCCTATTTTTGGATATGTGCAAGAATGGCCAAATGGGTATCCTAAATGGGTCTCATGTTCTATAGATCAGGTCTGATTCAAAATATATGTTCAATTTTTATTTTTGAATGGCTACAAACAAGAACGAGGGTTTGTGAAGGAAAACCCACTTTTTGATGAACAAAGACACTTGTTTAAGGTTGTTTTGAGTTTGATGAACCTACTCTACATTTAGGTTTTCTGACTCTCCTTCGGATAGTGTTGTTAATCAACCCTCTATGGCTCATGGTTTCTATACCTCATTACCAATGACTTCACTTTCTACAACCAATGTGCTTAATGTTACCAACACTGTCCCTACCATCCCTAACTCCACTCAAGCTTTGGGGTTTACTCAAAACCAAGGTAGAATTATAATTCCATTGTCGATGATACCAATTTCCATTCTTACATGCACTACATAACCCACAATAGCCTTTCAACTCACAACCTTTCAACTTACCACAACCATTCAACCAACCACAACAATCATACCCAATAGCACTATGTACACTTCCTTAGAATTCTCCATCACAAGCCTCTACCTCCCTTATTCCCAGTTCTTCAGAGGATGTTTTGTTTCCTAATGATAATAATGACAATGTTCTTATTAATGCTCATAATGATGGTATTGATGGGTAAAAGTACAAACCTATGTCACTTTATAAAGGAATCGACAAACATGAGAAAAAGTTCTCAACTTCAATCACATAAAAGTGGTATTTATGTTTTGAATTTCAAAATGATGTAAACTAATAAAATGTAGAACTTTTATTGAAGTTTATTTCTGTATTTTTTCAAAAATAAAAAATAAAAAAATTGATATTCTTTTATCAATTTAAATGTAGATTTCGTTATGCTAAAAATTTCAAGAAAAAGTGATGTTTAGTTGACGTTAAGAAACAAATAGAAAAAAATTTCAATTTCTCCTGATTTTTTTTCCTAGATAGCTGACTTCAATATCTAGGGCATGGATTTTTTTTTTGAAATTTTAATGTATATTTTTCTTGTAATAAAATTTTAAAGTCAAACTAACCCAAATTTGATAGTTTTTAGCTGACATCAACTATTGAATTTTTTTTCATTTTCAAAAAAAAAAACCCTTTTGAAGAGGATTGTCCTCTCTAGGGCATCACATATTTTTTTTCATGATGATTTACTATTTTTTATTTAATTTCAACTGAGCCCCTTTTTGACTTTGAACAACCTACTTGTAATATTTTAAAATATTTATATACTAAAACTAATCAAAATATAAATATATTTATATATATTTGGATTTAGCACTGTGAGCTCTATAAAAGGGTATTTTTATTTTTATTTTTTAAAAATAATTTTGATTGAAGAAATATTCAGTAGAAGTTGAAATTTTTTAGAAATTTGAGGAAATGGTGAGTTTGTTGCCATGCCACCTGCCATGTGGATATATTCGGCCGAATAGGATTCGTTGAATCCTAGTTGGCTAAATCATTTCTAACTAAACCATATGCATCTGAATAGTGTTTGAGTGGATCATATTCGACCGAAACACTAATTTTTTTGAATTTGTTTTTTTATTATTTCCATTCTCATCAAATTTGCTTATGTTTTCATTGAATATCTACTGAAACATAAAATGACCAACTTTCTAATTTTTTGAATTTTTTTTTTATATTTCTCCCTGTTTCATCTAGTTTTTATTGAAATAACTATTTAAGTCAACTTTTATTAGTCTATTTTTTAGGTTTTTTCTATTTTTTATCCATTTTTTTAATGAAGTAACTATTTCTATTATGATTTACTTTTTTCTCTTAAATCAATGAGAATTTAATACTAAACAATAAGATAGTTTTCTAATCATTTGCATTTGTCACAGGCTATCTAATTAAATAGGAAAATCAAACATCTAAAATAGAAGATTTGGTAATTTTCTTTAATTTATTTTTTGTTTAGATGCTTATATGATTGTTGCTAGATTATTTTATGTTCATGCTTATATTTTTATAGTGTTTTACTATATATATTTTGAGATAATGCTTGGACTAACAAGTGGTGTAGCTGTTGACTGTTGAACAATTGTTTTTTTTTAAATGAACAATTGTCTTTCACCATATAGATTTAACTAGGGGATGAATAAACACTATTTGTTATGCTTGATATGGTAGGGAGTATGCCCTTACCCTATGCAAACTTGGTGCTCAGAAACCAGACCCATCATCTTTATATGTGTTTAATCCTTTAGAGTGCTTTCCTTGGTGGGAAAAAGTAATTACCCCAAGGGAATGACTCAACTGGTAATAGGCTAAAGCCAAGCTACTTCCAGCTGATATATGAAATGGGTGCTTGAGGAAAGTTTAAGTACCATGGGTGCGGATGTGTTATGCTGACAAGTAAAACCCATAAACCCTATATAGCATAATCTCTACAAGCGAGGAATCCTCCTTATCGGATCTAATCTTTCCGCATGTATAACCACTTAAATGAATGCCCTTACTAGACACCTCTTGTTGTAGTTGCCAAAATCCCTCTATTTGCTGGTGCAAGAGATTGGACCTCTGAAGTCTTACCACATACTTGCAGTTCTTAGTAGAGATGAAGAGTTTTTCATGGGAGATTCATGAGAACTCAAAGCTTGGTTGACCCAAGAAGTAAATGTCATGCAAGGGGGAGCCAGTGTGGCAAAGCTTCTAAGTTATACGCTAAGAATAAGTGTAGCTGGAGAAATCCAAGTGGGAACTCAACGAATATTGTCCTTTCCAACCCTAAGATTGTGCATGATTATTTTCATCTTGAATCAAGAACAAACTAAAAAAAAATTTGTCTACTACATTTCTTGCATGTGTGTTAAAAAATAACTCTTAAACAAACATCACACTTAGTAATTTGCAACATTTCAAACATGAACCTATTACTGAAATCCCTTGGGGCATCATCCTTTAGTTCTGATCTTTCAATCCTTGCATTCCACCTAGTCCTTACATATCCATTATTTCTCAAACAAAGATTTAGCTTGCACTTAGACTACTCTTCCTAGGTCTTAAAATCAAACCATTGGCTATCTATCACCCACATCACTTGAGGTTCATCATCCTTAAGTTAGAGAATATACTAGTATCCTTGAGTAGGGAAATCCTTTTGGAGTCCATCATCTCCTACATACCCTCTCTTGATCATTGGTCCTTGTGTCTATCCATCATAACACAAGTAAAGCCTTTACATCATAACCAACTTTGGACCTAGAGTTGCCTTTGAGCTCTTGTATTCTTAGCTTGTCATATCATACCATACCATTTTCATATATCCCATCTTAGAATCATATCCTTTTATTGCTTCCTAGTCTTAGGTCTCATACATTATCCTACCTTAGATTGAAGATCAGAACAATCACATATGACCCCTAGAACAAGAGCAAAAATGTTTCAAGAAGAAGGGAACCCTTGGTGAAAAGACTTTGATGGGGAAGATCATATTAGTGTTGCAACTAGTGAAACAAGTGAAATTGAGGACAAAGAAATAACCCAATCTACTATAAACAAAGCTCTTAAGGATAATAGATTCACTAAAATTCTTACAGAGGTGGTCAAATGTAACCCACAACAATACTTCAAGTTAAAGAAGAAGATACAAAAGATACTATGGATCAAATTGATATCTCAAATGATCAAGAAAATCCGAGTACGACGGATGATAAGGCCATAATATCCTATAACTAGGGTCATCCAATTTTATCAAATTAGGCTTTCTCATAGAGAAGATTCTAGACAACAGTTTCCACATACATAATGATGGGTTTACATCATGTTTTCATAGTAAAAAATAGTCATACCTCCATGATATTAGGGGACACTTTCTCCAATACAAACATCAAATTTTTTTTAATGCATGTTATTTTCGTATGCAGCTGAATTCAAACCTAAGCAATTTGTGATGGAGACTAAAAAGACAAGAACAATGTTGTATGATTGAAAAAGAGATAGTAGAAATGTGGATGAAACTGAGTCTTCTAAAGAAGAACCCATAGAAATTGTTTATAACCAAGGGGTATGTGCAGGATCATCATGGAAAAAATAGGCCCTTAAGTGGCAAAAAATCCAGAAAAATCAGAGTTAGACAACTTGACATAAAAATTTGAATAAGTTATCTATATTATTTCAAAAATATGTAAGAATAGAATCCGTAGAAAAATGAATGTAGTTTATAAACTAGTAGGTTTATTTTTTTTTAAAAAAATCTATTTGTTTAAAATTTGAAATTTCAATGCAGTAAGTAATAAAATTTCAAGGAAAAAAAAGAAGTATAGGTCAAATTGTCTACATTGCATCAAAAGCCAAACCAATGTGATGCTTCAAATTCAAAAGTCAATAATTTCAAAAATAATATTATGGAAAGCTAATAATATCCTTTGAAAACCCTTTTTTTTTCATCAATTTTGGGTAAAAAAAAAGTCGTTAGCCACATACCCTACACATCCCCATCATATTGCCACTTTTTGGCCCATTATGATCCTACACATACCCCAAGGAGTATAGCTACCAAGACAAACTGAAAGTGGTCATAGAAATATTTTCCTTGGTATGGAAAATATTATAGAGATGGATGATGAATCCCTTTTTAATAGTATTTCATTTGAAGATATGTTACCTGAAAGCACAATAAAATTACATTGTAAAAGAATATGGGATAAATATTTTGAAGAAAAGTCTATAGTTGGAAGAGCACAGTTATTTGCAAAATTATTTAGGAGGAAAGAAATGACTCCTATTTTGGAGTTGTTAGGAGTTGATAATAAGGAAAATTCATAAGGATCATTAAAGAAAATAATAGTTGAAAACCTATAAGAAGCATTGAATTCTATTGAAAACAAGAGTCAAGTTGTTGATTTAAGTGTTGCACGTAGAGCATTGATGATGGTAATTTCTAGCAAGAAATTATCATATAGAAGACAAGTTAAAGAAGTTTTTAAATTACTCAATGTTTCTAGGAGAACTGTTCTAAGATATATCAGAAAGAGAAATAAACTAGATGGAAATCTTGAGAATAATTGGGTAAATATTTGTAGGGTTCCTCAAAAAGATAAAATATTAGATGTAAAAGAACGGGTGATTGAATATTGGAGCAACCACTCTCATGTTCCTTCCAATAGAAGGGATGCTATAAAAATACAAGGTGCAGATGGTAAAAAAATTCACATCCAAAAAAATTTATAGATACAACTCAAAGTGAGTTTTTTGAAGCATTCAAGCAAGAATTTTCAAATGTGAAGATTTCTCAATGGATATTTGAGAGACTACGACCAAGTTTTCTACGTATAAATAAGACACATGAGACTTGTTGTTGAAATCATGTTGAATTTCATCTACACCTTCAAACATATAGAAAAGCTATGGTAGTAATCAATCCAAAAATAGTCATCACTAGAAGTACAACACAATTTGTGAAGTATCTTCTATGCAAAAAATTAGAAGATTCAGATGAATTGAAAGTGCAGTGTATAAAAAATATATGTAATGAATGTGGAAATTTCAAGAATATTTTATAGGTTGACAATATTGATCATTCAATGAAAGTTATGTGGAAAAGATTTTAATATGAGAAATACTCAACAAAGTCAGGAGTTGAGACTAGAAAAATTGTTCTCAAAGAGAGTGAGTTGTCTTACAATGAGTTTATGAACAAATTTTGCAATATCATATATCCACATATTCAACATTGTCATGGTGCTAGATGGCAAGCTAATAAATTTCATGACTCAAAGAATTGATTTCTAATGGGTTGTATTCTCTCTATTGTTGATTTCTCTAAAAAATATACATTTAGTCATCAAACTAAGATCCAAAGTCAATATTATCATTCAGAGCAAGTTGCAATATTTGTACAAGTTTGTTATAAGCATGCCGAAGAACATCTGGATGGTCTACAAAGTAGAAAAGATGAACTAATTATCATCAAAGAGGTTCACTTTTATATTAGTGATGATATAGGTCATGATAGAAGCTATGTAGCCCATTGTTTTGCAATGTCTTTTGAAGACCTGAGACAATGTGAAATAGATGCTTCACAACAATGGATATGGTCTGATGGATGTGTTGGTAAGTGTTGATATTTATTTTTTTGAAATTATATACATTTATTTGTTTACTTAATTTGTTCATACTTAATTAGTTGTACACATATAGTTTATTTTTACTATCTTGGTTTTAAATGAAATTGGTTGTAAATTCATAGGACAATTTAAGTCAGCAAAAACTTTTAATTGCTTAAGCTAACAACATATTAGATGCAACATAATTTTTTTGTGGAATTTCTATGAGAGTGGACATGGAAAAGGAGAGCATGATGGAGTTGGAGCATGTGCGAAGTGTGCACTTCACCAACATGAACTTGTAGGTAACACCATATGGATTTTTTAAAATATCTAATTATGCTTTTTGAGATTGTCTTTTCCTTTCAACTACAAAACCTATTAACTTGACATTTCACCAACATGAACTTGCAGGTAATGCCATAAGGAATGCACATGAAATTGTTGAATGGGGCAAAATTCATTTTTCTGCCCATGACTCAATTCTAGTATAAATAGTTTTAGTTATCGGGTATGTGCAGGATCATGATGGGCCAAAAAGTGTCGATATGTAAGTGATATGATGGCCCATGTGGCTGATGACTTTTCTTTTACCCAAAATTGATGAAATGAAAAGGGTTTTTAAAGGAGATTCACAGATTTCCACCAATATAAATTATGCTTTACTTTGAATTTAATAAATAATTATTATTCATTTTCTACTTGAATTACAACTAAAGTCCTAATTGATAGGCTGATTGAAAAATATTTATAGCTTTCAAACGATATCACATTTTTTGAATATAAAGAATGCGTCACATTCTATGTTTCACATACTATAGGATTAAAAAAATAAATTGAATTTCATGAAGTTTTGACCAAGTTAAGGTGGTCAGACATACAAATTATTATATTTTTTAAAATTTGTAATAAAAAATTCATAATTAATTATTTACATAGAAAAAATTACAAAAAAGTATGCATCACATCGGGACATGAGTCCTCTACTTATATCTAAAATATTATAAAAATATATTATCATTTTATTGTGGTTAAGTTGGTCGGATAGACACCTACTTCTTATTTTTTCATTGAAATTTAAGTACTGCATTGAAATTTCAAAAATTTCACCAAATAGACTTTTATTTTTAAAATATACCTAGTAGTTTAGAAACTACATTCAATTTTCTACAAATTCTATTCTTACATATTTTTGAAATAATATAGATAAATTATTCATTTTTTTATGTCAAGTTGCCTAACCTTGATTTTTTTGAATTTTTTGCCACTTAAGGGCTTATTTTTTCCATGATGATCTTGCACATACCCTATCCATTCACATAAACGCCAATTACTACCCTTCCAAGATTATTTCAATAAAGTATTTGAAAATTGATCAATTATTGTATTGAATTTACACCATCACCAAGCATGACCTATTAAACATTCACTTAGTGTGGGGCATCCAAAAAGGCTATTATAACCCTTCCAAATTATTTCAATAAATTGTTATATAATATTCTTCTATATTTGATTGGAATTTTGCATCTTTAATGAATTGTCTACGTTCGAAGGCTGATATTTCAAAGAACGAGTCTACAAATACATTTTGAACCCAAGTTTTCCTACATTCAATACATTACATGATCAATCAAATATAAAAGAATATTAAATAATAGTTTATTAAAATAATTTAGAAGGGTAATAATTGTCCCTTTTCGACATTCTCAATGATCGTATACATTGAATACAATAAATGATCAATCAAGCACTTTATTGAAATAATATTGAAAGAGTGTATTAGTTGGAGTTATGTGAATAGATAAGTGAAACTAGTTATAGTAGAATTTTTTGAGAATAACACAATGTATTTTAGGATATGGCTTACAACTTAATGTAAGAGTATGACTATAATTTCATTTAAATGCACCACTTAAATATATTCATAAAATCATGCATTTAAATGAAATTATATCTAGTTGTAAGTCATATCCTAAAATAGATTGTAGGGACCAAAATATCTACTATAACTAGTTTCATTTATCCATTCACATAAACTCCAACTACTACACTTCCAAGATTATTTCATTAAAGTATTTGATTCATCAATTATAGTATTGAATGTACACCATCACTGAGCACGACCTATTAAACATTCTCTTAGTTTGAGGCATCCAAAAAGGCCAATTATTACCCTTCCAAATTATTTCAATAAATTTTTATTCAATATTCTTCTATATTTGATTGGAATTTTGCATGTTCAAGTGAATTGACTACGTTCAAAGGCTGATAAGTCAAAGAGTGAATTTACAAATTTACATTTTGAACCTAATTTTTCCATAATAAATGATCAATCAAATAAAAATGAATATTAAATAAAAGTTTATTAAAATAATTTGGAATTGAAATAATTTCTCTTTTTTGATGATGGTATACATTGAATACAATAAATTATTATACTTTATTGAAATAATATCAATTGGAAGGGTATTAATTGGAGTTATGTGAATAGATAAGTGAAATTAGTTATAGTAGAAATTTTATGTATGACTAGTTTCTCTTATCCATTTAAGTAACTCCACTTTAATAACTCCAATTACTACCCTTAAAGTAATTGGAGTTATGTGAATGGATAAACAAAATTAGTTACATTATTTTAGACACCAAAATTTGTACTATAACTGACTTCACTTTTTGCAACAAGGGTTGGTGTTGGTGAGCTTTCATTTTTCATCAATGTTTACTAACTCTTTTGCTTAATCTAAGTCTATCATAGATTTTGAGTAGCATAGGTTATATCCAGTTTAGGTTGCATACAAAAAGGGTTTTATTTTTAAATCTAATATCTCATTGATTCTTCTATTTTTAAAAAATATGAAATTAGTTCATATTGTATCTTTCTACTTTTATTAATATGGCCAACAAGAGAGCATTAGTTGGTCCAAACGTTTTAGAAAAAACACTTCTTTCCCACTTCTTGCTACTACTGTTTCCAAATGTTTTGGAAAAACTAAAAGGTTTGGACCAACTAATGCCCTTTTATAAACCATGCCATATTTCTTTATTATTTCATAAAATACTCTATATTCTAATCTTTTGTAGAAGAGTAAGCTCATCTCAACCCTACTATAAATATCAAATCTAAAACATAATTTTCTTATTGTCTATGATTTTATCTTATTGTATATAATTAATTAGGATGAAATAAAACGAAAATAAAAATTAAATTTTTGGTTCAAATATAATTGCTAAAGTGTCTCATAAAAATTAAAGTTTTCTTAAAGCTTGTTGTTTAACCGATTGTTCATTAAAAAATAGTTAATGACAGAGAAGATGAACCTTCAAACCTAATTTAAGAGACAAATTTGTGGATTTTGATCTTGTTTAGATTGGTGGAAGGGGGTGTAAACACATAAAAAAGACCTAGGCTTGCAAGCTATATTGTCACCATATTTCTTCCTCGCATAATTGAAATATTTAATTATGTCCTTTGGTCCACTTTCAACTATTAATTAAATAATTTTAATTATTTAATTAATTCATGTCCTTTTATTCTTCTTGATTATTTAAATAAATAAATTTTATTTATTTATTTAAATATGTCATTAATTCCTACATGTCTTCTCATAATTAAATAAATTTATTAATTTATTTAATTGACCACCTTGGAATTTTCCCCATTTTAAATAAAATTATTTATTTAAAATGCTCCCACTTTCTAATTTTCCCTATTTTAGTAAATAATTCAAATTAATTATTTACTAGCACATGACCCCACCTTTTTGAATTGAATTAATTTTTAATTCAAAATAGTCTTTCTCTTCCATAAATCAAGTAATTTATAATATTATTTGACTTTCCAGCTCTCTCTTTTTTTGTGCCATTCTTATCTCCATGTCACATGCATTGCCAACCCTTGATTTAATTTTCTCAAATCAAATCTTGTCCATTCATTTCAAATTTGACCTAACATTGCCCTAACCCTAATTGTGGGTTGTCATATTGAATCTTGTCCATTGATTCTAGGGCTTTTGTCAATCTTCAATGGAAATTTTGATCTCATTTGCACATATCTCATGCTCTTGACTTGATTGACATCTATTGGATACTACATCTCTTGCAATCTCATGACATTTTAGCTCTTGCAATCTTGTTTTAGGCATACTTCATTTCTCTTGTCATTTTGGCATACTTTAGTCATAGTTCATAGTTGCTTACTAGTTGCATAGTTGCATAGTATTACATTTTTTCATCACATCCTTCAACATTTTGCTTTGTTCTTGGCAATGTCACATATTTCACACATAATCTGAGGGAAAACTACCTATTGTAGCAAATAGAGAAGGTGTAATGGAGTTCAATCATGGAGGTTGAAGACTCAAGGTGATATCTCTCTTTGTTTTCATGTTTTCCTCATTTTTGCTTATGTTTACTTTGGGTTTTTGATTTGTTTATGCACTAATATACTAACCTAGATTTTTCCCAAGTTACATTGGTGAACTCGATGCCAACATTGAGAATGTTTTTTTCTATACAATTTTTTTGTGTTTTTGTAGGTACAGGTATGGAATGCCATATTCACAAATTTCTAAGCTACAAATGTTCTATCATGATACATTTTCTTCACAGAGCGATGCATCCACCATCCTGAGACACATTCGACTGACATAAAGCCACATTTTCCTAGATTTGACACATTAGCCATCTAGAATGATGTATTTACAAAATTGTGATGAATTTGCTTTGCATATTGATGCATCTGCCTGTCAGATTCTAGCATATAGACCTGAGCCACATTTGTTGTGTAGAACGATGCATTTTCTCTAATTCGACGCATTCATATCATAATTTTTTTTTGCTTATATTTCTTTTAGAATTTACCATATTTCTCTTTTCAAGTTAGTAGTTAGGGGTTTTTTTGGTTACTAATTTTCTATTGCAGCATGTGGCATTGAATTTTCATGGGTACAAGGCATCTTTTGAAGACTACTAACAAGTGGTTTTGTAGGTTTGAATGTCAAAGCATATTATTTTGAAACCTCTTGCGGTCTTTTAGATTAGAAAACACTTCCATTGGTGCTTTGAAAAGAAAAATTGGTTGTCTCACTTAGATTTAATTAAGGGGTTAAAGAATTTTGCTTGATTGTTCTTGAAGGTGGTAGGTGATTATGCTCTCACCTTGTGCAAACTAGGTGATTAGAAAACTAGACCCATCTATTTTATGTGTCACCTCGATTCAGTAATAGAAGTATCCTCTCCCCTTGTGCACTTGTGTGATCCTGGGTGCAAGAGAAATGATTATTGACTTTAGGAATTGGGCCTTCCTTGGTGGGAAAAAGTTCTCACACCAAGGAAACTCAAACTGACAATGGAGCTCTTTGGCCAAGCTTTCCCCAAACAGTATATAAATGTGAATCCTAATGAAAAGCCCAGGATTACGAGTGCATATGTGTCACACAAACAAGTGAACTCCCCAAAACCATATTGAGCATAACCTCTTTAGGCTTGACTTCCTCCTTATTTAAGCTAATCTTTCCCCATGTGTGGCCACTCAAACAGGGATCTAGAACTAAACAAATTTGTGTAGTTTCCAAAATCCCTTCTATTTGCTAGCACAACAATGGTCATTGTGAAGGCATCCACATTCTCGCAGTTCTTAGTAGAGGTGATTAAACTGCCATGGGAGATTTATGGGGGTTGGAAGCTTGGTTTACCTAAGAAGTTAGTGCACTATAAGGGGGAGCTGGTGTGGCCAAGCTTCTAGATTCATCCACTAAGAATAAGTGTGGTTGGGGAAACCCATGTAGAATCTAGCAAATATTGTGCTTGGCTAACCTAGGGTTGTACTTGTCTTCTTTGGGCATGTTAAAAAAAGATATTGTGTTCGCCAAGTGTTTTCTAAAATAGTGAAACAAACAAACACCATTTCAAAAACTTGGAAACAAACATTCAACTTGAAACAATTTCAAAATTTTGCAAAAAATTGCAAACAAACTTGACTTATTCTATTACAACTCATTTGAAGCAACACATTTTTCAATCTACACCGTATTTTCCATTTTATGTGATGTATTCACTCTAATAAGCCGCATTTGGTATTTCTGGCAATGCATTTTCCTATCCTAAACTGCATTTGCTTAACAAAATTCTGTAATTTCTTTTCTAAGTCGCATCTGAGCTATATGTAAAACTGCATTCGCTAAAACTATGACGCATTTGGTAAACTGCAACACATTCACAACCTGAAACAATGCATTTTCTTGGAAAAAAGTAAAACACTGCTGCAGTCCAAAAATTGAGATCAAACTTGTCTAATCTGATACAAAACATCTTTTTCCAATAGCCTCTATCAAAAACTAGAAATAAAATTTCTTAAATCTTCCATCATTGCATCTTTAGCTTGCATTTACCATAGGTCCAAGTTTGCAAAAAATTAGTTACATCTTTAAAATTCCATCATCTTCATTTTCATTCATAAACCAGTCCTTAGGTTCAGCCCATTTCATTTGCAGATTTTGAATTAGGAATCTTTACTATACTATGCAAAGTCATTGCCTTCAAGAGTAGGTGGTCATTGGAATTAGTCATCATTATTTATTTTAGTCATTGTAACTTATGTGAGACTTTCCAACTCAAAAGGATAGTTAGGAAACCTCATCTTGTCATCTTGGCATCTTGTCCTTTAGTCACATTAGTAAGTCCTTTGATGACCCAAATTGAGACTTAGGGCGGTTGAGCAAATCACACCTTAGAACATTCAAATCATCTTAGACATACAAAATCAAAAAATAGTCCTTATTGTCCTTTGTCATTTGTCACTTCCTTTAGGTAACATTGTCATAACCTTTATCAAAAAACCCAAAAAAATAGTTTGCATTTGCATCCCTTAATAAAAAAAACCCAAAAAATTAGTTTTCATTTGCATCCCTTATTAAAAAATCCTAAGAACATAGTGTCATCATCTAGTTGTCATTTTCATCCTCTTCCCAATTTGAGCAACTCCTTATATGGTTGAGACTAGGCTTCAAATAAAAAGAAGACAAATGGCTAATTTTGGACAAGACAACAACACTTATATCTTTTCAATGACATAAATCAAAACATGAACCAAGAAACATCCTTTATCAATCCCTTTAGAAAAATGAATATGCCATCTTCGTCATGAAACCCCTTTGAACCATTTATACAAAGGGACCAACATAGACAAGTATATGCAGAATAATTAGAAGCCACAACACAAAATCCTGACATAACCTCCTTTGTGGAAGATCTAGTATTACATGACCCACAAAGATATCTAGCCATGCTTTTGGACCAAGGGGATAAATTTCCACATGGCTTTGACATTAACACTTTGAGACCAGCCTCACCAGATCACAATACCAACAACAATAATGCAAGCAATATTTCCAACACTATTCAACTCTAAAACAATACAAACAATTCATTTGTTGGTGCTACCTAAAAATTCTCCACAAGCACTACTAATTCCACCTCTAATGACACAACCAATCGAAACAATTCCAATTCAATCAATGCAACATCTATTGGAGGGACACCAACTATGTCGCAAGCCATGTCACAATCAATGCTTACAATGTCAATAACATCCTCACAATCAATTGGAGCTACCTTTGGATCCTCATCAATGGGGGTGAGTTCTTCAAACCCCCTATTTGGAGCTTCATTTAGTGCCATGGGAGCATCATCATCAAATCCTTTCATTAGGTCTTCATTCAATCCCTTTGGCTGATGTAAACAATGTATTTTCATTTGAGGACCACAACCAAATGTCAAACCCTCACCACAACTTAATACTAATACTTCCCAAGGGAAAAACACCAACATCCCCCATGGAAAATTTCACCAATTGGGACAAGGAAATCATATGACATAGCATACAACATCATTTGGACACCAAAATATTCAAGGTCAACACATCCCATAAATATCGACTAATATTGCTAGGGGGCACATTCCTACATATGCATCACACATCCATACCCATCAACATGTCCCTAACCAAAACTTGGAATACCAACAACATTCAAATCAAAACACATCATACATCTCACAACAACACATCCCACAAAAAAATTAGAACATCCTTTTGCAACAAATGGGGACACATGGGATACCCATCACTCCCATGTGTGATGCAACAAACAATCCTATAATTGATGCCTTGACAGCACAAGTGGAAAACTTGAAAAAATTAATAGAGACTATGCAAATGTCCAATAAAAGTCACATATGTCATATGACCTATGTCCATACCCTTTCGACACAATTCTATACATGCCACCATTTCCTCTTGGATACATGGCACCCAACTTTACCAAATACAAAGGCAATACAAATTCTATTGAACACATTCGAGAATTCACGACTAATTATATGGACATTGCCTATGAACACACTTACTTGCTGAGACTCTTCCCTAAGAGTGTTGCAGGACCCACAGTTGAAAGGTTTTTCACTTTACAAAAGGGAATAAAATGATGGAATGAACTTGTAGAAAAATTTGTGTGAAATTATGCCTATAACATTGATGCAAACATCTCCATTACCAATTTATGCACACTTATACAAGAAGATGCTGGTGATATTTTTATCCCATTCTTCCAAAGATGAAGAAGTCTAGTAATCCATTGCCATATTGACATACCTGAGAAAGAAAAATTTAAAATGTTTGTCCAAACACTCCTAGGCCCATTGAAATATGGCTTGCAAGTTTATTGTTGCACAACCTTCACAGACTTAGTCAAAAAGGGTGTCTAACTTGAAAAGGCCCTTATTGCTAAAGGAGAACTAAAATATGGCCCTTAAAACATGAATACAAACCCACCCACAAACAAGAGTAAATACTAGGTCAAGAATAAACACATTACCAATGATGTCATTGTTGATGCTAAGATGGAAAACACTACGGTCCATTGCTTATCCTTAAAGGAGATCATCCACAAAAAAAATCAATGACTACACCAACACCTCCTTCCAATGTCATTTAAAATAACCAAAATAGTCAAAACAGTCAAAGTCAAGGACAAGGAAATTCTCAAAAAGATGTACATACACTGCCTTGGGTGATCCAATCAAAGACGTCCTTAAGAAGCTCCTTCAAAATAGTCTCGTCACACTAGAGGACCCTAAGCCATATGACCCAAAACAATTTAAACCATCATGGTGTGATGACAACGCTTTATTTGATTATCACTTGGCTAAAGGGCATAAGACCTCCTCTTATCAACAACTAAGAAATATTGTACAAGATCTGATTGAAAATAACACTATTGAATTGGGTAGGCCATAATTTGCAGCAAACACAGACCATACCATTCACAATAACCCACTGCAAGACCATGGTTCAAATAATCCCTCAATGTTAGGTCCTAAGACTAATAATTTAATCATCCCAACTATACTTGCACCGCCCTCGACTATTCTGGTGGAACAACTATAAATCATGTTCTAGCTAATGATGAATATGTCAATACCATTACTCTCAAAAGAGCACCTGAATGTAATGTCACTACCCATGGTGGTAAAGTCACTATAGCTTATTATCCTCCCCCTAGACAGCCGAAAATCATGATACCTGGTCCATCTGCTAAACATTCTCAATCAAATTCATCCACCAAACTGTCACAACATAAGGAGAAGTTCAACCTCATTGACCAACTAGGAAAGACACCCAGTCAAATTTTTATACTTGAGTTGCTATAAATTTCTCCCCCGCATAAGGCTATACTTAACAAAGCTTTACAAGAGACCTTTGTCCCTCATGACATTGATGTCAACTAGTTTGAAGCCATGGTGGGATACCTAACCACTCCCCACCATGTAACATTTTCAGACCAAGATTATTCGTCCCCAAAGTCCAATCATAACAACACATTACACATTGAAGTATTTATCCATAAGCATAAAATCAGATGAGTTTTAGTAGATGGTGGAGTAGGATTGAACATATGCTCTTTAAAACTGGTTAAGGATTTAGGCTTTTTTTATGCTTTCATAGACACTACAAAGATCATTTTTATAAAGGAATATGATGATGAAGAACGTTGTTCCTGAGGTGTTATCACTCTTCCTATTAGAGTTGGGCCAATCCTTGTAGACACAACTTTCCAAGTCCTGGATCTTGAATTACCTTATAACATCTTGCTTGGTCAACCTTAGATTCATGCCTTCAAAGTCAATCCATCCAACTACCACCAATGCCTGAAGTTTCCCTTTGATGGCACAAAAATCACCATATATGGAGACCCTGATCCCTTTCAGTATTGCACCAATCTAAGGGGTATTTCAGAATATCAAGTTCCCATCAATTAAGAAGCTCCAAGTTCATCTTCTTCCAAACTCATTGACCCATCCACACTCGCTTCATCATCCACGTCCAGGGTATGTGTAGGATCATCATGGAGAAACAGGCCCTTAAGTGGTGAAAAATTTAGAAAAATCAGAGATAGGCAACTCGAGGTAAAAACTTGAATAAGTTATCTATATCATTTCAAAAATATGTAAGAATAGAATTTGTAGCAAATTGCATGTAGTTTCTAAACTACTAGGGTTTATTTAAAAAAAAGAAAATCTATTTGGTGAAAATTTGAAATTTCAATGCAATAGTACTTAAATTTCATGGAAAAAATAAGTAGGTGTCTGTCTGACCACCCTAACCACAATAAAATAATAATATTTTTTTATTAAATTTTAGATATAAGTAGAGGAATCATGTCCCAATGTGATGCATATTTTTTTGTAATCTTTTTCCAAGTAAATAATTAATTATAATTTTTTTATTACAACTTTTTAAAAATATAAAAACTTGTATGTCTGACCACCTTAACTTGGTAAAAACTTCATGAAATTCCATTCATTTTTTTTTAATCCTATACTATGCGAAGCATAGAATGTGACACATGTTTTGGATTCAAAAAAAGTGATACCGTTTGAAAGCTATAAATGTTTTTTAATTAGCCCATCAATTAGGACTTTAGTCATAATTCAAATAGAAAATGAATAATAATTATTTATTAAATTCAGAATAAAGCATAATTTATATTGGTGGAAATCTGAGAATCTCCTTTAAAAACCCTTTTCGTTTCATCAATTTTGGGTTAAAAAAAAGTTGTCAGCCACATACCCTACACATACTCATCATATCGCTACTTTTTGGCCCATCATGATCCTACACATATCGTCCACTCCTTCCACATCTTCCACCACACCATCTCCCTCCATCCCAATGGTTGATTCCAATGTCAAGGTCCTTGACCAAGGATGTGGAGAATATAAATTAAACACAACATACTGCATCACCAAAATACCCAAGTCTCCTAAGGTCTATGGTCAACCCTATTTTAGAATGGAACCTAAGGAATTTTTCAAAGTTCCTCCATCACACATTTTTATAAAATGAGGTGAAATGAGAAAAGAAGAAATTGAGGATATATCAACATGGATTTATAAGGACCCCGAAGATCTATCCCCATTACTAGTTCAGATATATAGGAAATGATATGATATAATGAAGGCAAAAGGCTACGATGGAATTAGTTGCTTTGGTAGAAATAAGACAGGAATGTGAGAACCTATAATTCCTCCCCGAAGATCAAAGATTCTTGGGCTAGGATATGATCTACCCGACAATGATGATAGACGTACCAATGTACTTACGAGTGAGAGCGTGAATGCTTCAGAAAGTGTCAAGAATATTGAGGAATCCCTTACCGAAATTGACTCCCATGAATGGGAATTTGGCTCCCAATGATCCCTAAGTGATTATTTCCTTGATGAGTTGTTCCTTGCACCTAAAGAAATTACTTCTGAAGAAAGATTTTGGGAAATGTTTAAGATTGACCCAACACAGAATAATGACAATCATAAGATCTCAAGGAAATGAGAAGATTGGGATAGACTCTTTTTCCCAAGGAACAATGAGAAGTCTAAATCATCTTTAAATCCCATTGGCCAAGACCTTGACATACCTATCCAACCATCTGATAGCAACAACCATCATTTGAATTCATCCAAATTGCTAAATGACACTACCAAGCTCAATGCTAGTCCTTTTGTCCCTTATTTTGACAATGAATATGAATCAAGTGAAGGAGAATATTGGATAGAGTCTGATTGGGAGTTGAATGATGAAAATTTCATCTTTACCCTTTATGAATCCATCTACATGCTATCTCCATCATCCCCACCATTTACCAATACTGATCATGGTATCTCCTTAGTCTACCCACAACTAATTGATTTGGATCAACAAGGCCCGCTAGTTATGGACTTATTTCAGAATGATGATGCCATTACAGAATTCATGGGACTGCATGAGGGCATACCAACTAGAGATCACAAGGCTGGATTTTCTATAGACCTAGATTGTGTAGCTTTTTGTCATAGAAAAATGGCCCCCTATCATTTTCATGGACTTTTAGGTCTTGTTTCATGGTGTTGGAACTATGTTGCTTTGATTTTATGTTGTAACATGGCTTGAACATCCTTATTTAGGTACTAAAATTCAAAGAACAATGTCTTGTGAAGGTGTTGTGAAGTGTTGTAAGACATTTCTACATTCTTCTAGACTCTATTAATTAAAATTCACCTAAAAATTACCTTTTTAGTTATCAACAAGTCTTGTTTTGAAGTGTTGTAAAGTCTTGTAACAAGCTTTCACACTCTTCTAGGCACACCTTCACTATTTATCCCTTTTTCATGCTTTATTTGACCCCTTTATGCTCTCATATGCTTAATTAAGTGTATTTTTGAGTATTATCCCAACAAACAATATTAAATACAACATATTTCCCGACACTTGTTTTTAGGTCCTAGGTCGAACCCATTCACCATGGGTGGCGAATGAGTCCCCCTTGGACCAAAATTCAAAATATTTTAAATTTCCTTTCGGGATTTTATTCAAAATCAATTGATGTCAACCCGTGATGAGGTATGAAGGGGTAACTAAGGTACAAGTGTGTATAAATAAATCATTTTCATCTCATTCTAACCCCACCATTCATCAAGTTCACTTATTCACCTATTCACTCAAGTATTCAAGCATTGTACAATATTTTTTCAAGCACTATTCAAGCACTTTGAAGGAGCCATTGACATTACTTCAAACTTTCATCATCAAGGGTTTGGTAATTTAATAGTAATTGCATGTTTTTATTTTATCATTCCTTTGCATTTCATTATCTTATTGAAGGTTTGATTACCAAAAGCGGGGTTTGACCAAGGAGAACCCCTATTCGCTAACCTTAAACCATTTTTCCCTAATGCATGTTTGTTTGCAGACCTAGGTATGTATATTTGATAAGATTTTTGATTTTGAAGAGTGGTTTACAAGTCAACTAGGTGCTTCAAGTCAACTTAAGTCTATTTCAAGCTTGGAAAAGGTTTTCTATCCATTTTCTACAGAATTGACTTTGACAACCCGACAAGCAGACTTTTCTAGATCTGGTGTTGTAGAGTTGTCTCTTGACTTTTTAGAAATTTGGGAGAGGACTGATTTTCAACTTGTGGCAAATGAGTCCCACCTTAGGACTAAAAATCTGAATTTTGTCAAATTCTGGGTCCCAACAAACATAAACTTGCTCCCAACAGTTTTTCACCAAGAGGAGGACTAATTCATCGCCCTGGGTGAATAAGTCCCATTGTGAAAAATCAATAATTTTCACCAACATCTAGAACACTCCAAAAACATCACACTTGATACAGGTGCACTCAGATTCATCCCTTTCCTTTTTGTTTTGCATAATTTCTTCATTTACTTAGTTGTTTGCATATCATAGTGTGTTTTCAAACATAGCTTTAATTGCACTTTTGCATTCATTTTCATTCATTTAGATCAGTCAATTGCATTTATTTAACTTCATTTAGGCTAGAAAACTTTACACATAACATTATTTGAATGAACTAGTTAGCATTTTTGGCCTAATTCTCTCCTTTTAGGTGAAAAACCCTAGAAGAATTAGAGAAGTTCTAAGAGCCAAAAATCAATGGTTCATTTTGGTGAACCTGACTTTTGAGCACTTTTCATTTTTGATTTCATTTACATATTGCATCCTAGTTTGCATTTGCATTAACATTCAATTAGTACATTGTTTTGTTTTTTCATTTTAGGACATTTTATCTTGCATTAGTGAAAGCTTCATTTAGTTTTCATTTTTGCATTACATCTCACTGGAAAATCAAAAAATCTATATTTTGCATAACTTTTTGCATTCTGTAGGACATTAAAATCATCTTCAAATTTCTGAAAAATACAAAAAATTTGCATATTGGGACTCATTCGCCACACAGTGTGAATCAATCCCTCTGCACTTTTTCAATAGCATATCTGTAATCTTTTAGCATTTTTCTACATTACTTCTTGTTTCTGCATTATATTTTACTTTCCAAAATCTTTTTTTTTTCATTATTTATTGCATCTTAGTTTATCCGCATCATGGCATTCTCTTTCAATAAGTTTTGGAATTCATTAAAGTCATTGGTAGACATGTCCAATTGTGCATTTTGTTGTGACCCTAATGACCATGAACAACCTCATGATCCTTTAACTCCTTGTAAGACCCTGCCTCGTAGGTACTTAATACAATCCTAATTTGTTATATGCCTTTCTTGAATTGATGATTAGATATATTATGGATGATAAATAAGGTGATCTTTTGGTGATATTCTTGCATTTAATTTTGACATTTTGTTTATTGTCACTACCATGAAGGTGGAATGCACTCATATATTGTGAAAAGCTAATTGAAAATTTAAATGGATTATTATATAGCTAGAGTATAAAATATTTAGTTAACAAATTTATGTGATCAAATTGTTCCTTATGATTGTGTTGGTATTGTGCAAGAAGGTAACGGTGTTACATGGGAAGGGTGAACCATTGAGAGAAAATTAAAAGACTCTTCTTGAGGGTATAAATTTGATCCCCTTTTAGAGATTAGATAGAAATAAAGTTAACATGTTGAAGTAGTGAGGGTTGATATTAAAGGGATAATTTATTTTTGAGTTGAGAGGGTATTTGATAATGTTTCATGTGGGTGTAAGTGGGGTTAGGGGTTAGGAACCCTTATCCAAGTTTGAATTTCGGATGGGTCCTTAAATGGGCCTTTAAAGAGGGTTGTTGGTCAATTTCCTTGGTTGGGATGCAAAAAGAAACCCCCTAGGGTCTATACCATAGTGGTAGGGGTCAAGTGGGCATATAATAGTGCCCCAAGGACATGATTTGACTCCTGAAAAGTCCTCATAATGGAAAGTAACGAGTTTTGAAGAAAGATGGAGGGGTTGTCCAAGTGCATGTTTCCTCTTTAATATGGAAAAGACTCTAATTGAGGGAGGTAGGTACACTCCACACTTCCTCTTGAAAATCCTATATATCTTGGAGGGGAAGGAAGAGGAGGGTGTTACCCACTTCTCCTTTTGGAAAACTCTAGTGAAGAGGGTAGAAGGGATGAGAAGAGGAGAGAAGTGATCCCTATTTGGAGATAGTAATGAAGGTAGCTTTGCTTGGAGAGGAAAGGATGATGGAGGAATGAATCTCCCTCCACTAATAAAATAGATAAGTTCTTCCTATTTCCATTTACCCTATTTATTTGATGTAAGAAGGTGGCATTGTGTAGGGATTATGGTTGAAAATAGAATTAGAGAGTCTAGATGCATGAAATTGGTGCTATGTTAGTTTTGTCCTTTGTAAAAATGAGAAAAGACTTCATTTATCCTCATGGAGCTTGAAGAATTCCTTGCTCGGGGGTATGGCTAGAGCCCACGAGGCTCCATGACGCCATTACGGTAGGGTGGAGAGCAAGCCTTAATCAATGTGTGTCCATCGTCATATTCCCTTAAATTTGTTTGTAAAATGGAAATGTAATGTTTGTTGTAACATTCAAAAGAAAATGGATAAGAGCAAGTTGTTGATGTATTAAATGGGTGTTACTATGGGTCACTAGTTTCTCTCAAGTTCTAAATGAAATTTTCTTTCGGATTCAAGGTTAAATGTAAGAAACCATGGAAGTATTTGCTTGTCTCATCAAAAAGAGAATAAATTTATTAATGGTAAAATCAAATATGAGTCTATATCATGATATGCTTATTTGTTCCAGTTATATATATTCATTTTACTTGCAAGTGATTTTTGTTATCACACCATCAAATATATGCATCCTCATATAGCCAAATATTTAGACTCAGAAATATTTTCTCCCTGCATTATAACTTTTCATCTTTATAAGTAAATCTTAAAAAGGAAAAGAAACAATACATCTAAATGGCAATAAAAGTATTTAGGAAGAACCTTATATCTCCCTTGCACGTGAGAATGTGCCTGTAGATCTCAGATCTTGTAATGAATATGAACATATAATGCACATACACTCAGGAAAATAGAAATAAAAATAAAGTAAATATAACATGTGTGGACAAATAAGGTAAATAATTTTCTAAATATATCTTTTTTGAAGCACAATCTCTGGGATGCATAGTCTGTAGAAGAATATATTTTCTTTCCTGTCACATGCCTTAAGGGAAAGGTTTTATATGCAGAGAAACAAAGAAAGAGAGAAGAAATCTTAAAATAAATAAATAAATAAATTATTAAACAAAAAAAAGGGGGGGCGTCTTCCTACTGTTATGCCAGTCACGACAGCAATGGAAGAGATCCAAGGCGATGCCCTCACCCCGACTCTATATATGCCTAGAAAATAAATAAACCAGTGGCACGAGGACATGTGCTCGAGTGCTCCTTCATCTGAGCCCCCATCTAATCCCTGACAGTAAAAACTGGAATACCTTTATGGCATGTAAGGAGAGATGGAGCAGACGAGGCTTCGATTTCCCTGGCACCACTGTCACCCCTTGTCTGCATATACCCATCAGAGGAGCAAAGTATGAGAGCCATACAATCCTTCCTAACTAGGCACATGGTAGTGCGAAGTTTATGTTGACCGCTACTTCTGATGCTACAAGCAGTGATAGCAGTGCAAACCACAATAAGTGGATGCTGCGTAAAACCATGAATAGATCTATTGGTTGCTCACACACGTTTAATGGAAAACAATAGAGGATGCAATAGAGCTGCAAAATGGACACGTATTGCATATTACAAATAGCTTGAAAAGAGGGATAATAAGGAGAGCAACACCTTTCTTTCAGAATGAGTCACTAATATGGAATGTAAAAAAAATCTAAAAAAAATAAAAAAAATATACATACTACATTTATGACAACCAAATGAAGTGGTTATCTGTCATCGTTGGCCAGCCTCCTTCAATCCATCTCTAAGTGTCAAACGTCCTGTCAAACCTTCTGTCAGAGAGTCAGCTGTAGTGACGAGTAGGCACCCAATGAGCTTATCGAATTAATTACATTTTGTGGCATGTCAGAAGGGTAGATTTCTATGTAAGAGTGGAGGTATGGCTTTAGCAGAGGCATCACTCAGACGAAATAAAAGCACCATCGAATAGGGTAGCATTAATGAGTTAGAAAATTTTAAAAGGAAAAAAAAACACACGCTTTCAGTTCCTCTTGTCAAGGAAATCAACAGATGGCATTTACACCTGTACCATTGAAGCTCAACCTATTCCTGCATTGGACTGAACATAGTTAGCAAAGATAACTCTAAAAATATATATATATACCTGTAGGTGGACGTATTTAGGTGCAGCAAATTAATGGTTGACGTGGGGTAGTTTAAAACCTGTAAAATGGGATGGAAAGGTTGTGGCAGTCAGGAAATATTAGACCTGGCAGCACTCTAGATTAATGATGCATAAACGTATCTAATAATGATACTTTCATTATGACTGAGACTCAATATTAAATAGTAAATTCCATGGTTAGTTTGGGTCAGTTATGTGGAAATAATATCAACATTGACTACAATAATATTTGTATTGTGAGTAGATAATATAAGTAGTTTTAAGGTTAACATGAAATTAAATATCATTATTATTATTTGCTTCAAATGGAAGCACTTCCGTGAATGTGAAATTGGGGCTAGATAATATTAGTTTGCTGGGGATTACATTATAATTACAATAAAGGCAACAGTAACATTGACAAAAATAAATAAGATAGCTGAGGATTGATTGCTCTCCAATTTAAAAATTATATCATTAATTAGAATCGGTAAAACAATAATATCTATTTTATTGTCTATTGAATAGTAATAATATTTATTTTAGAATCAAAATAAGGATGACGGTCTCGGTGTTGATTACTGGATAATTCTAATGTTTAAAATAAATTAATACTAATGATATTATTATTTAATCTATTAAGTTAATAAAATTATTTTCCAAAGGTCATGTAAATTCTTAATGGATGTTGGATTATATACCATCATTATCTAATCTTAAATTAATATAAATATTATTATTAATTTAGCTATGTGTAGTTTTGGGGTAGTCAAAAGTAATAATCTTGCACTTTACCAATTGTTTTTATAGCTGTGAATGCAAATAATCAACCATCTTGCAAAATTGTGGCAGTAGTAATATTAACAGCAGCATTGAAATACTAATTAAGGAAGCAGAAAAATTAATATTACATCAAATATATTTCACATAAGATAAATGTTATCGTCATTGATTTTAGTGGAATTTAAATACTCTATTTGTATTATTAGAAATAATGATGGAGTTATTTTGGTGGGGCCCATGTCTTCATAAATCATCCTTATCAAAATAGCATTGCTCCCTCGTTAGATTAAATTACTCTCCAGATCTTTTGGTTTTATCCTTCTTCTTCTTTTTTCTCCCTCACGTGACTAACATACTTCTTATTAAATATAATAATAAAGGAAAGGAAATATTAGAAAGATGGCTAGCATAATGCTTCTTAAATTTCAAATTCCTTATTTTAATGTGTTTCAAACTAAATAGGATCTCCTATTCCTAAATAGTTAATATACTTTAAAATATTCCTTATAGACATTCTTAAGAGTAAGAAAGAAAAGATGTCGTGGAACTTTCTTAGAAGCTTAGGGTTTATATATATATATATATATATAAGCATAATTTTTATATATAATAAGAAAAATAAATGAATAATTAATTTCCTTTTATAGTGAATACGGTTGGAATATATATATATATATATATATATATATATATATAAATATATAATTTTAATGGTGATATTTATTTATTTTATTTATTTATTTATTTAGTTTTTTTTTCTTAAGAAATGAAAAATCTAAAAAGATATATTTGAATAATTCAATGTTTTTTTTTTTATAACATAATTAATTCATTAATTTTAAAATATTGTACTAATTCTTTTAGTTGTGAAAGTAAGATAAGATAAAAAAAAGTAAAATAACTTTTAGATGGGATTTAATTTCCCATTTTAATAAAAATAAAATAAAATATATATCTCATCAATATTAATGTAATTGTGAATACTTAATTTATTATATCATTAATACTATAGGAAAATAACGATTAATTTTATTTTAATTCGAATTAGAGATATTACCTTTATAACTAATCATAATGCAAATAATTGGGTAGTGGCATTCCTATCGATATTTGTTAATTATTATATTAAAGATGATAGTATATTTTATATCAAAATTTTATGTTAGAGTATGGCATATTCTTGTCGAAAATCTATGGTATCGTATTATAGTAAGACCTTGAATTAAGATCACTCACCCAAATTATAATTTGAGTGCCAATCATCATTTTGTTATCAACATCATATTGGTGTAAATGTTAGATCAAGTATTAACCTATCACCATTATTAATTTAGTGAGTGGCAAGTTTGTACACCTACTTTGACCTAAAGTTTGGAACCTTCTAGTGATTTATCATAAGGTGTGTGTAAAGTATATTCATGCACTTGCTCTCGGTTTCACCTCTTACACACTATGTTAATTATTTCAATGTTTTTTTTTTTTTTTTTAAATGTTGGGATTTTGTAGTAAAAAATTTTAGGCATGACACTCCTCATGATTTTCCTCCACGCGAAGTAGAAATCATTTGAGAAGATGATGCTAGCATGAACAAATTCTACAATGATTTCCTTGCTAACCTAGAAGAAAATGCAACCTTTTATCTCTCCATGAGGTAACAAGACCTTCCCACTATTGCACCTCATGATCACTTTGCATACTTACATCCTGAAGTCACTACAAGAATTAAGGTTCCTCCCTCAAGTGGACCTAGTCCCTCTCACCACTCACATTCACAACCCTTTTATGATCATAAAGTCACAAACACTCCTATCAACCTTTAAATGACATATGGTAAAGAATTCACCATCTTAAGTAAACAAGGTTGTGACACAAAACATGAACATAACATCCATCGACTTCTTGAACAACAATCAATAGAAGCACATAAAAGAGGACTAGGATGTCAAGATCCTTCTAATCTTGATAGGAATCCTTTTCAACCTAGGAGACTTCAGGATACTAGTACAATGATCTTGGATGCTCCTCCTAACTTAAACATTCTCCTTCCATGTGAACAACCATTATCTCCTTCTAATTACAAGGATGTTAGGATCCCTATGGGTCCTCTTCCTCATATTCATGAACAAGGTGAATCTAGCAAGCATAAATGACCTTACAAACTCAATAAGATTAAGTTTCCTACACATCCTCCACAAGAATGTGAAAGAAGACTTCAATTACTCTTAAATAAAGGTCTTATACTTTTACCACCTATGAATAGGCTAGTTATTCATCTGAAAGACTCTAACATACCATTTTGCAAATATCATCACATCCTTGGACATCATACTGAAGAATGTCATACATTGAAGGAAATACTGGATAAGTATAACTTCACTGATACTGATTGTTTCCCCATCATACCTTAAACCAACCAAATACCCTCATCATGCCATAGTTGTAGAATCCCATATTCTCACTATTGCATGATCCATTCCCATCATTCAACTCATCTCATTCTTTCCTTTACACTTTGCGGAGGGCAAGAAGTTGTTAGCCTTGTCCTTGTAATGCATTTTCCTTTGTCTCTTAGTTAATGGTTGACTTACATTTCTATTACTTTTCCATTTATCCTTTTCATGTGTGTATTGTGTTCCCTTGTATCGTGCCTTTGATATTCCCTCTCTTTGTACACTTCTTCTATTCATATCTCTCTTCTTCTATATATCATACATTTTCTTTTTCCCCTTTTGTTTTGTGTTCTCCTTTTGGGGATGACACAAAGTGTAGAGACACCCTATGTCTCTTCCATGTTGACCCACAAGGTCTTTGTCTTTTTCTCTTCTTTTTTTGTGTTCTCCTTTTGGGGATCATGAAAAGGATTGAGATCAAAATTTCTCCTTCATGTTGACCCAAAAGATTTTTCATTTTCTTTTTCCTTTTCATTTTTGTTTTTCTTGTGTTCTCCTTTTGGGGATGATGCAAGGCATCAAGACCACAATGTCTCTTCCATGTTGACCCAAAATAGACTTTATTTTTCCTTTGTTTTCGCTCTCTTTATGCCATTCTTCCACTTCTATGTGTTTTGGAAAATGATGACAGTTCTGCGCTGTTTAATAAACACATTGCAAGAACAAACATATTGACCCCAAATACATAGATCCCTTATGTTTTTGGTGTGCTTTCTTTTCTTGGGGGCAACTCCCTTTCTTTGTTTTTCATTTTTCCTTGACATGACGTAGCCTACCTTCGAAACATATGACTTGGCATAGGGATTTCTAGGTTGGCTCTCATGTCTTGTTTTCTTTTTGTGTTTTCTTTTCTTCTCTACTTTAAAGTAATTTCTCACATAACAATGTGTAGCAATTCCTTTAAAATTGGGGGCATACATTACCATTAATTCATGAACATTTTTGGTTCCTATTGCATCCTTGTAGTTTATATGATGTGTTCTTCACTTTGTGGATGACATTAGGTGTGATGTCCTTCATAAGTGTGATCTTTCTAAGCATATTACATTCTTCTTGGTGGCCTGATGTGACACACTACATCCCCTAAGTTGTGAATATACTATTTTTTTATTTGTCCTCTCTTGAAGACATTAGACACAATGCTCCCTAAGTGATTGACGTTGCATGAATTGAACAAGACTCCTTCAAACATTTTTACACTTTTACACTTTACATTTTTACATTTTTTCCACCTTACATAATGTAGCTTGCATGACTGTGGTACCTTTGTCTTTTTGTTCATAACATTTTTCTTTTCCGCACCTTGTTAAATTTATCAATGGGTATAACTTTAATATGGTTGAGCGGGAAGGCCACCTAGCAGCATGAATTTTCCCCATAGCCACATTTTTGTTTGTTTGTGAGTGCATACCAACTAGCATATGTATCTTACCCTTTTGGGATTTCTCACCCCATGGAAAGCCAAAAATTTTGTGGTCCCGGAGTGAGTACATTTGGGCCTTCTCACCCGGTGGTCCATCATGTGTTCTACTGCCCCAAAGTGAGTACACATTCTCTTTTTCAAACAATCAGCCTAGATCTAATCCACAACTAGTTGGATTAAAGATTGAAGCTTTATCCAATTCATTTCAACACTTGTGTGTTCCTCTGTTCTTATGCTTAGTTTTCCATGGGATCTTCATCCTCAAGGCTTGATCATCCCTCTTAATCATTGTCATTTCATCTTGCTAACGTAAGTGCATTTGAACCCTCCCCTCGATGGTCATGGCTACTTTAGCATGAGTTTGAAGCAAGTTCATCCTCTCACTAAAGTTGGGCTAAATGTGCCATAGAAAAATGGCCCCTTGTCATTTTCATGGCCTTTTAGGTCTTGTTTCATGGTGTTGGAACCATTTTTCTTTGATTTTATGTTGTAACATGGCTTGAACATGGCTTGAACATGCTTATTTAGGTACTAAAACTCAAATAATGATGTCTTGTGAAGGTGTTGTGGAGTGTTGTAAAACATTTATACATTATTCTAGACTCTATTAATTACAATTCACCTAAAAATCACCTTTTAAGTCATCAAAAAGTCATATTTTGAAGTGTTGTAAAATCTTATAACAAGCTTTCATGCTGTTCTAGGCACATCTTCACTATTTATCCCTTTTTCATGCTTTATTTGACCCCTTTATGCTCTCATATGCTTAATTAAGTGTATTTTTTAGTATTATCTTAACAAACAATATTAAATACAACATATTTCCTTACACTTGTTTTTAGGTCCTAGGTGGGACCCATTTTCTATGGGTGGCGAATGAGTCCCCCTTGGCCCAAAATTGAAAATATTTTAAATTTCCTTTCAGGATTTTATTCAAAATCACTTGATGTCAGCCTATGATGAGGTATGAATGGGTAACTAAGGCACAAGTGTGTATAAATAAGTCATTTTCATCACATTTTAACCCCCCCATTCATCAAATTCACTAATTCACCTATTCACTCAAGTATTCAAGCATTTTACAATATCTTTTCAAGCACTATTCAAGCACTTTGAATCAACCAATGACATTACTTCAAGCTTGCATCATCAAGGGTTTGGTAAGTTAATAACAATTTCATGTTGTTAGTTTAACATTCCTTTGCATTTCATTACCTTATTGAAGGTTTGATTATCAAAAGCAGGTTTTGACCAAGGAAAACCCCTATTCGCTAACCTTAAACCATTTTCCCCTATTGCATGTTTGTTTGTAGACCTACGTATGCATATTTGACAATCTTTTGATGTTGAAGAGTGGTTTATAGGTCAACTAGGTGCTTCAAGTCAACTTAAGTCTATTTCAAGCTTGGAGAAGGTTTTTTGTCTATTTTCTGCATAATTGACTTTGGCAACCCAACAAGCAGACTTTTCCAAATTTGGTGTTGTAGAGTTGTCTACTGAATTTTCAAAAATTTGGGAGATGAATAATTCACCACATATGGCGAATGAGTCCCACCTTAGGACTAAAAATCTGAATGTTGTCAAATTTCGGATCTTGACAGATAGAAACTTGCTCTCGACAATTTTTCACTAGGAGGAGGACTAATTTTCCACCCTAGGTGAATGAGTCCCATAATGTGAAAAATCAATAATTTACACCAGCATCCAGAACACTCTAGATTAATCACACTTCATCCAGGTGCACTCATATTCATCCCTTTCCTTTTTGTTTTGCATAATTTCTTCATTTACTTAGTTGTCTGTATATCACAGTGTTTTTTCAAACATATCTTTAATTGCACTCTTGCATTCATTTAGATCAATCAATTACATTTAATTAACTTCATTTAGGCTAGACAACATCATGCATAACATTATTTGAATGAACTAGTTAGCATTTTTGTCCTAATTCTCTCCTTTTAGGTGAAAACCCCTAGAAGAGTTAGAGAAGTTCTAAGAGCCAAAAATCAATGGTTCAAGCTTCCTTCGAGGAGATTGCTCTATCCTCTAGTCACAAAATGAAAAAAAAAAAAACTAAAAATGACATGTCTTTAGGTGAAAACTGAAAGGGACCTTTTGATGATAAAAAAAAAGTAAAAATAAAGGATGTATCTATAGGTGAAAACTTCTCTGAGGTGCCCAAGGATGGAGGACTGGACTTTCTTCCTATGACTCAACAAATATTGACAATGCTCATGGACAACACCATGGAATTCAGCATATCTACAATAGAAGACCCTAAAATCGTCCTCTTTGCAGCATCATTGACAAAAGAAGAGAAACTTGAATTCCACAAATTCTTTTCAAAGTGTAAGATTAATTTTTCATGGTCATATGTCGATATGCCTGGAATGGATGTAGAACTAGTTTTTCACCATTTTCCATTACTTGGGTATGTGTAGGATCATGATGGACCAAAAAGTGGCAATATGATTGGTATGTGTAGGGTATGTGGCTGACGACTTTTATTTTACCCAAAATTGATGAAATGAAGAGGGTTTTTAAAGGAAATTCTCAGCTTTCCACCTTGATATAAATTGTACTTTACTTTGAATTTAATAAATAATTATTATTCATTTTCTATTTGAATTGCGACTAATGTCCTGATTGATAGGCTGATTGAAAACATCTATAGCTTTCAAACAATATCACATTTTTTGAATCTGAAATATGTATCACATTTTATGCTTCGCATACTATAGGACTTAAAAAAAATGAATTTCATGATGTTTTGACCGAGTTAAGGTGGTTAGACATACGAGTTTTTATATTTTTAAAAATTTGTAATAAAATATTCATAATTAATTATTTACTTGGAAAAAAATTATAAAAAAATATGCATCACATCGGGACATGAGTCCTCTACTTATATCTAAAATCTTATAAAAAAAAACATTATCATTTTTTTGTGGTTAGGGTGGTCATACAAACACCTACTTCTTATTTTTTCTTTGAAATTTAAGTACTACTACACTGAAATTTCCAATTTCTAGGTCAAATAGATTTAAAAAAAAAAAAAAACTAGTAATTTAGAAACTACATTCAATTTTCTACATATTCTATTCTTACATATTTTTAAAATAATATAGATAACTTATTCAATTTTTTACGTCAAGTTACCTAACATTGATTTTTTTGAATTTTTTGCCACTTAAGGGCCTTTTTTTCCATGATGATCCTACACATACCCACTTCCAGACACCAAGCCAGTAAAATAGAAGCTACGAAAGATGCATCCTCAAATCGCCTTGTTAGTCAAAGTAGAACTTAAGAAATTGTTGGATGTGGGATTCATACGGTCTATAGAATATGCTAAATGGATATCCAATCTTGTACTAGTCATAGAGCCAAATGGTCAAATCCACATCTGGACAAAATTTTGGGACCTAAATAAAGCATGTCCAAATTATGACTTTCTGTTACCAAACATAGACATCATAGTTGACCTTACGATAGGATACAAAATGTTGTCCCTCATGGATGGTTTCTCAGAATGGCCATAAAATGAAAAATTAAGACACTTCATTGTTATGGAGATTCCCAGTTGGTCATTAATCGGGTCAATGGTGAATATGACACTAAGGATGAGAAATTAATGCATTACAAATGAATGGTTGATAGTTTTCATGCATATTTTCACATGCTAACTTTTAAGCAAGTTCCAAGGGGACAAAACAAGGATGGAGACACAATGGCTACAATTGGCTCTCTCCTAGACATTCCAAGCAATGTGGCTCAGTTTGAATTCTTGGTGGAACAACTTTTGGTCCCTGCATATGACATATCAAAGTCAGAGATGGTTTGCGAGCTTGTTGGTCCCAATTATCCATGGTATCAAGACATCTATGACTATCTCAAGTCCCAAACCCTTCCCCCCAATCTATCCAATAACCAACAAAAGTCCTTTATCTGTAAGGCCTCCCAATACACCATCATCAGTGACACCTTATACCATTGAAGCTTTGATAACACCCTTCTTCAATGTCCCGAAACTGATGAAGCACGAACAACCTTACACAAGGTACATGAGGGTGTATGTAGATCTCATTCGAGTGGTCCTACTTTATCCAAGAAGATAACGATACTTGGGTATTACTGGCTGACTATAGAGAATGACACACTTGAATTTGTCAGAACATGTCACCAATGTTAGATACATAGTGATTTGATTCATGCACCAGCATAGGAACTTTGGCCAATTACTTCTCTATGGCCCTTCACATAATGGGGACTTAACCTCGTGGGAAACATCCATCCTACCTCTTCTAATGGCCAAAAATTCATTATCACCACCACTAAGTACTTCACTAAGTGGATCGAAGCCATTCCCCTTACATACATAACCGACAAACAAATTTCTAAATTTATCCTCAACTACATCATTTGTCGGGTATGGTGTACCCTAGTCCATTATCATAGACAACGAGCGTCCTTTCAAAAATCAAGAAGTTCATTGTTATGTGAATGATTCCACATCCAACATAATTTTTCCACACCATACTACCCACAAGGAAATGGTCAAGCTAAGGCATACAATAAAACCAACATCAAAATTCTTAAGAATACAGTCAATGACACTGGCCATGACTGACACATTCAACTTAACCCTGCTCTGTGGGCCTACTATACCAGTATCTACAAGCCTACATGAGCCACTCCATTTTCCTTAGTCTTTAGAGCCGAAGCCATCCTACCCATTGAGGTTGAAATTCCCTCTTTGCGAGTCTCCCTGAAGGGTCTAATTGATGATGAGGAGTATTGACAATCACGACTGCATGAATTGGAAATGTTAGAGGAACACATACATAATGCCTTGAATCATTTACAAGCATATTAGAATTAGATTTTTCATAGTTATAACAAAAGAGTCATGGTCAAAAATTTTGACATTGGTGACTTGGTCCTCATGCAAAATTTTAAAAATCAATTTGACAGAGAGAAACTTGGCAAGTTCGAGCCAAATTGGTTGGGTCCTTATGTCATCACATCCTCTTTTGGTTATGGAGAATATCAGCTAGCCACTCTAGATGGTGAATAATTGATAGAGCCTATCAAATGTCTAGATCTTCAAAAAAATTGTGCATAGCATCAGAAAGTCTAGCTGAAAACCATCAAAAATACAAAAAAATGGAAAAATATAAAATATCATTACCCTGATGAAAACCTAGCAAATAGGTGTCTTGGTGACACCAAAAAAAATAAAAAATTGACAAAATAAGTAAATAGAAATAATTCATTCAATAGTGAAAACCTGATAAACATGTGCTTTGGATAAGTACCATGGTGAAAACCTGGAAAATAGGCGCCATATGTAGTTGGATTTTGCTTTGCCATCTACTGTCACTCTATCTACCTTAGTACATAATAAGCATCCACTTTTTTGACACCATCTTGAAACACCGTCGTGAAACCCTACCATTCCTCTCATGGCTGACAATGGTTGACATCAAGTCCTACATACCATCCTTCCATCACCCCAAGCACGTCATTTCCGCATTCTTTAAACTTGGCTAGTCCTGGACCTAACTAGGGGCATCATTTTATCACATTGTAAAACCTTTCAATAAATATTATAATACAACATTAACAAAATTACATGTGCATTTGAATCAATATTTAGAAGAATACTGAAAAATATCAAAAAACCCAAAAATAAAACCCTAGATTTTAGGGCCACACCAAATAGTATCATGGAACAAACCACGACTTGCATAAAACACTAAGAAAAAACCTAGCTTGATCTCCTTTTTGTAGGTGAGTTGTTTGGGTGAGCGCTCTCTGACCACAATCACTTCAAACGAACATGCAAAATGCCCTAGAAATTTTCTTTTTTTTCTTTTATATTCATGGCCTTCAGCTGAAATGAAAAGTCCATGTAGGTGCCATGTTGTTGCCATGGGGTTTCGTTTGAAAACCACTTGGCCGAATCACTTCCAACTAAAACTGGTTCGATAGAAGCAGTATAATTGGCCCAAAGTGTGACATAGGTTTGTACTTTTACCCTGATATTTTTGTTGAGATAACTCCATCTTCTCCTAAGCCTACACTCGCATAGCCTCTTTGGCCTTGCACTCTTCTTAAGGAGGTTGGTTCTCATGCAGGTGATCCCACAACTTCTCACTGCACTCATTCTCAGACTTCAGGTATCAGTCTTTTGAGTCATACAATTTCTACTAATCCTCAAAAAAAATTAGATGCTTCAGGTGTTCTAGAGTGGGATAGTGCTATGGTTGAGGAATATTCTTCTTTGATGAAGAATCATACTTGGGATCTTGTTCATCTTCCTAAGGTAATAAATTTGGTTTGATGCAAGTGGGTGTATTGTAGCAAGTTTTTAGTTGATGATTTTATTGACAAGTACAAGGCTCATCTTGTGGCTAAGGGGTTTTCTTAGGTTGAGGGCATCTACTATTTAGATACCTTTGCTCCTATCACCAAGATGGATTCCATTTATCCTGTACTTTCTATTGTTGCATCTCATGGTTGGTCAATTTATCAAATGGATGTGAAGAGTGGTTTCCTACATGGTGATCTTTAGGAGGAGATCTATATGGAGTAGCCACTAGGATTTATGCAAGACCCTTCACTTGTTTGCAAACTTTTACACTCATTGTATGGTCTCAAATAAACCCCTCAAGCCTGGTATGAGAAGATGCATAGTTTTATGCTTGCTTATGGATTCACTAGATGTCACTTTGACCCTATAGTTTACTTTCAGAGGCATGGAGTGGATCTTCACATTCTTGTCCTCTATGTGGGTGACTTAATTCTCACTGCGATTTCTCCTACCATGATTGAGGATACTCAGAGAGCTTTGAAGGAGAGATTTGATATGATTGACCTTAGTCATTTGCATTTATTTCTTGGTCTTCAGATTCATCAGTCTTCTACAAGTGTTTCTATTTTCTAGCAAAAGTATGCTCTTGATTTGCTTCAAATATTTGGGATGGTTGATTGCAAGCTAGCCCTTACACCTTTTGGGTTAGGTGTTATGTTGTCTTCCAATTGTAGTACTTTTTCAGTGGATGCTATCTTGTATCGACAGTTGGTTGTAAATCTTTTGTACTTGACACATAGTCATTCTAATATTTTCTTTGCATTTGGTCTTGTCTCCTATTTCTCTCAAGATCATCATGAGAGTCATTGGAAGGTAGCCAAAAGTATCTTGTCTTACATTTAGGGCACTACTGAGTTTGGCATTCATTACAAATCAGGTGCTACTCATATTGTGGGCTTCATTGACTTAGATTGGGTTGGTGATGTTGATGATCGAAAGTCTACTTCTGGCTTTGTCTGTTTTCTTGGTTCTAGTCTGATTACATGGTCTTGCAAGAAGCAAACTACCATTGCATTATCATTGACCGAGGCTGAGTATCGAGGTGTTGTTTTGTCTAGTCATGAGGTTCTATAGCTTTGACAATTGATGGTTGAGTTTGGATTTCCTGTTGACCATGGACCACTACTCTTTGGTTTGATAATCAGAGTGCTATACATATTTCTCACAACCCAATGGAACATTAGTGTACTAAGAAAATTGAGATCCACGTGCACTTCATTTGGTAACTCATTTAGGAGAATGTTTTGAATTTGGAGTATTTACCTACGAAGCAGTATGTTGTAGACATCTCCACTAAACCTTTGATGTCCATCTCCTTAGTATCTTTTGTTGAGATCGATGCTTGGAGTGAATGAAGTTATCCTCGGGGGGTCTTGATGAGTCCTCCTTCCTTCTTTTCTTTTTTTCTTTGTTTTCTCTCTTTTGGAGAGGGGTTTTTTCCCATGGGGTTTTTCTCCTTTTCTCTGATTGTGAGAGATTTCCTTTTTGCATTGTAGTTGTGCATCTCATTTTGCACTATTTTAGTTTCCCTAAGTTACACTTAAGAGGGGTGTTACAGTGAATAATTTATTACTATTCATATTTTCTTAATTTAACTTAGGGGCAGTTATGTATTTAATAATTGTAATTATACTATGTCGGTTTTCTTTCCCACACCAACCTTCTTGTGCCTTTATAAGGCATGTTGTTTACATTATTTCATCATCTCAATGCATTGTTTTTCACTTCTGGTGAAATAGGCTCTTTGTGTGTTGCTTCCCTTTTCATGAAGGTGTTGTCTTGGTCCGTAGATGCTCTTGGAAACCTACTCCAACACTATGTACAATGTACTATAAAAGAAAAAACAAGTTAAAAATACTTGTAGCACAAGTAAGTCATAAGAGTAATTAACTTGTAATTAAAATTGGAAGAGTTTTTGTAGCATTTCAACAACACCTCTTACTTTTAAAATCTCATAATGAAACTATTTCCTTAAGTTCCAATTTATACAAAAGTGAACAAGCTAGAAATAAATTTTGGTTTACAAAACCATGTGTAACACATCTAATGGGCTTCAAATATCCAATGCCACTTTTCAATATTCTCACAAACTATTAAAAATTTCAAGTTAGTAAATCTCTTGTAACATCTGATTTTAGCTAGTACTCAAGATGGGAACCCAACATGTTATGACAAACCATCTCAAAATAGGAATTATATGATAAAAAATAAATCCTAACATAGATGGCCAAGATTCCAAAGTAGTCCTTGGATGGGTTGAGTTTAATTGGTTCAAGAATTGAATTCTTTGTTTCGAGACCCAAGTTTGAATCCCAAATGGATATCTAAGATGGAATTATAAGTTGTGACTCTTCGTCTTCCATAGTTAGCTTCAAGTTGGAAGTCGTTTCTAAGTAAGTGGATTTATAAGTTATGACTCTTGTTCTTCCATTGGTTATTTCTAATGTGGTTTCTTGAAAGGAGCTAGTATTAGTTTCATGGTTGTGCTCACAATGAGCTTTTGTTGATCTCATGTCGATGCTCAAATGAGAAAAAAATAATTATAAATGATTATCTATATATAAAAAGGATTCTAAAGTAACTTCTCATATAATTATTGGTTCTTAAGTATCATAAGATTCAATGATCACTTATCATTGCATCCTAAAAAAATTGGGTGTTGAAATCTTATAAATATATACACCTTATGACAACATACAACTAATGAAATAACATATTGACATATGGCACAAAATTCCTTTAATATAATCTAATTCCCCATTGTAAGTGGAAAATAGATATTAAATAAAATACATGGGTGAGTGTAGGATCATGGGGGTCCAAAAAGTAGAAATATGACAAAAAAGTGGTTGACGACTTTTTTTTATCTGAATTTGATGAAATGAAAAGGGTTTATTGAGAAAATTGTAAAATTTCCAAAAATATAAGATATGCCTTATTTGGAGTTAAATAGATAATTATTATTGATTTTCTACATACATTTAGACTAAAGTCTTGATTGCTAGGATGGTTGAAAAGTATCTACAATTTTTAAAGTGTTAGAATAGTATTAAGTTTACCTTAGAGTTAATTATCCAGGTGGTTTTTTACCACATCAAGTAGTTTTCTCACCTGTCACATATTTCATGCCTTTAAAAGGCTTGTATACTATTTAATTTATTATCTCATCTTTATATTTTCATCTTTGGTGAAAAGGTATGTGCAGGATCATGATGGGCCAAAAAGTGGCAATATGATGGGTATGTGGCTGACGACTTTTTTTTTACCCAAAAATGATGAAATGAAAAGGGTTTTTAAAGGATATTCTCAACTTTCCACCAATATAAATTATGCTTTACTTTGAATTTAATAAGTAATTATTATTCATTTTCTATTCAAATTACGACTAAAGTCCTAATTGATAGGCTAATTGAAAAACATCTATAGCTTTCAAACAATATCACATTTTTGAATCCAAAATATGTGTCACATTCTATGCTTCAAATACTATAGGATTAAAAAGAAAAATTGAATTTCATTAAGTTTTGACCAAGTTAAGGTGGTCGACATCTGTTTTATATTTTTTAAAATATGTAATAAAAAATTCATAATTAATTATTTACTTGGAAAAAAATTACAAAAAATATGCATCACATTGAGGCATGAGTCCTCTACTTATATCTAAAATATTATAAAAAAATATTATCATTTTATTGTGGTTAGGGTGGTCAGACAGACACCTAATTCTTATTTTTTCCCTGAAATTTAAGTACCACTGCATTGAAATTTCAAAATTTCACCAAATAGATTTTTAAAAAAATAAAAATAAAATCTAGTATTTTAGAAAATACATCCAATTTTCTATACATTCTATTCTTACATATTTTTGAAATAATATAGATAACTTATTCAAATTTTTACGTCAAGTTGCCTAACTCTGATTTTTCTGAATTTTTTGCCACTTAAGGGCCTATTTTTTCCATGATGATCCTGCACATACCCGAAATAGCCTTGTGTTGATTCTCTTTTCTATGAAGATCTATTTGTAGGTTGTGATCCTGGGCTCAGTGGTTGACACCAACATGGTATCAGAGGCTTCAACCTGCACTTTCTTCTACCATTGAGAGTTTTCATCTAAGTTTTTTTGAGTTGAGATCATTTATTTGCTAAATTTTTTTGGCATTTGAAATTTATTAAATTTCAAAATTGCCATTATTTTTTATTTTTTCATTTTCCTATTGCAAGCAATTGGAGGTTCAATTTAAGGGTAGTCTAGGTTTTTAATTTGTATGCTACACCATCATTGAGTTCATGCCAATCAATTTGTGGTGATCAGATTCTTCCCATCCCACGACCATTCACACAACCCATTTTCCTAATGAAGAACACCCAATTTTGTGAAGGAGGGCACTTATTTTCTATCTATGGCTTTTTTCTTCTTCATTAAGGAGGGTTTGTGAGAAGATCAAAAGCAAGTAAGGATAATTTGTGCAATGAAACTGTAGTTTCAGTAATCATGGGTGTGATTTTCTTCTCGCTCGATCAACTGAGCTCTTTTTTGAGCCCAAGTTTGAGGGCTTTGAGAATTAATTGGAATTTGAGGCATGTATGGAGTAGAGAGACATATTCAATTTGTTGAGCACCATCTAATTAGACTGTGCAGCCCATATGATTTATCCTTCAAGTTGGGCATAATTTCCTTGCCAAGTGTGATTTGTCCATAGAGGCCCAATTTTCTCTGTTGAAGAGCCATGATTTTCATTTCTATGATGATGTGATTTTCTCTTGGAAAATGACACCATTTTCAATTTAAGAGGGGTGTGATTTTATGTTGGCTGCATTTTGTGAAGGATATTCTCCATTTGTTGTGAATATTTTTTGTTGTTGTTGCATTGAATTCTCAGATTTTGTGTTGATGATTTGGTGTTGATTAGCCATATTTTTTTAAACCAAACTTTATACTTTATAATTTTTTCTCTAAATATTTAGGATTTCAATGTTGCATAGCTGAAGGGGAAGTGGGACCAAGTTTCTTTGAGATTTTTTTTGGAATGTTTATCCCACATTCTCCAAGCATAGGAGTTCTTTTGTGTTCATATGAAATTATTTTCCTTTGGTTGTTGTGAGCAAGTCTTACATGAGGATATCTTGCTTGTGTTCTTGGTGGATATTTCATGGAGATCAAGCAACAAGCCCCACAAACTTTTGTACCAAATTTAAAGGTTTTAATCTTATAATTCTTTTTTTGGAAGTTTTTATACTTGTGAAAGCACTATCTTTGAATTTTTTTGAAGAATTAAGATATAATGGTTTCTTTGGAGAAAGGGAACTTTAGGCAATGAAGAAATTTTATTCTCACTCATCCTAGTGATTAGAATATATTGCCATATTTGTATAATGAAGTTCCTATTACAAACACACCTTATGGGTTTATGATTTGGAAAGGATATAGGGCTCAAGTCTTTAGAGTTATTTACGAGCATATAAATGATTATGACCTTTTGGATTCACTTGTTCATTTTGAGTGCCCTTATGCTCTTTGGACTTACATTCAAGAATCATATGGAGATACTAATACTCCATAATCTCTCAATGATCGTCTTTCCAATACCAGTGTGTCTCTTTGTTCTTCAGAGAAAATAAACCATGCTTGTTATCCTTTGGAGGTTTTTCATACTTCAGATGAGGTTGCAGTTGCTTCAAAGGTTCTTGATTCTTTGTCAGAGATAGTTGATCCACCTTCATTAAGTACTTCCATCATTCCTAAGCAATAGGATTATCATTGTCTTCTTGACTGGGATTCACATTTGTTGGACATTGATTCATTGTTTATGGAATGTCACATTTTAGACTTGGAAGACACATTTGAGGGTATATCCCAACTATATGATGATAGTTGTGGTACAACCATTGTCACTACATCTTTTTCTTTGGAGAATGTTCAAAATCACTTTCCAGTGGTACCTTGTTTGTCACCTTCTATTGCTTGTATGCTATGTATTTTATTATCTCATCTTAATATTTTCATCTCTGGTGAAATAGCCTTGTGTTTCTTCTCTTGTTTGTGAAGATCTATTTGCAAGTTGTGATCCTAGGCTTGGTGGTTGACACCAACATAAATAATTTCACATTTTTTGAATCCAAAAATTGTGACACATTCTATGCTTCCCATACTATAGGATTAAAGAAAGAAAAAATGAATTTCATAAATTGCTTACTCAGTTATGGTGGTCAGACAAACAAGTTTTAATATTTTTTAAAAAAATTTAATAAAAAATACATAACTAATTATTTACTTGCAAAAAAAATATAAAAGAATATGGCACATCCAAGCATGTGTCCTCTATTGATATTGAAAGTTTCAAAAGAATTTTTTTTTTCTTGTACTTAGGTTGGTTAGACATACACTTACTTTTTTATTTTTTGCTAAAAATTTAGTACTATTGCATTGAAATTTCAAATTTTCACCAAATAGATTTATTTTTTTCAAAAAAAGGAATAGTATCTTAGAACTAAATTCAATTTTCTACAAATTATGTTCTTATATATTTTTTAAATTATGTTAATAACTTATTTAAATTTTTATGTCAAGTTTCTTAACTCTGTTTTTCTGAATTTTATAACCACTTAAGGGCCTAGTTTGGACCCCCATGATCTTGCACTGACCCAAATTATGAAATTATAAATGGTTACAAGAAATTTTGTAGTAATAAATAAATAAAATAAAGAATGTGGAAAGATTGAGACACCTTAATTACCAACTTATACTCAAATTGACAAGCATCCTCAATCTTGAGTATTGAGTCTACACTATATATTAATTAGTTCAATACTAATTTGGTCACAAGCATAATTTTTGGGATCTTTTTTGACATAATTAAAAAATTAAAGCTTTGAGATCCATTAGATTTTCTAGCTCATAAGATAATATGATGGGCATAAAATACATAATGAGTTTATGTGACTTCACCTTATGTATACACTCACTCCTATACCACATATACTATACCTAGGTCCATTACTTCTAATCTTCTTAATCATAAGAAATGAACAATCTCAAATATTTACACTAATATGTTTAATATTCTTCTAAGATTTAGAAACCTTAGATTGTATTTAATATGCAAAAAATTTAGAAACTCATGAATACAAAAGTAAAGGCATGTACCAAGAGTTCAAATAACTTACCATGGCATAGGGTGATGACATCTTCCACTAAAAGTACACACTATATTTATTGGTACTTTCCTTTTAGAAAATTAAAATATTTATTGATATATTGCTTGCAATAACAAAAGACAACACTAGAAGTAGCCTAGCATTGTTAACTATGCACTTAATGCACCAATTTCTTGAACCTACATTATAATTTTATTGAAGTTATTAGCTCAAAACTCCAAGAATTTCTTAATCACATCTCCATCTAATGATCGTTAGAAATTCATGAGATAAATGAGATCTAACACAAAATAAGCCTTAAAGAAACATTTTTTCAAGAATATATCTACAATTACTTTTCCTGCTATTGCATACAATAATACATATATAATTATATCTAGTATATAAGTAATCAAAATAGTCCATGCTTCCTTGGCTTAACAAAAAATGTGATGAACAACATTGCACTTGCTAGAAAATGTTCATTTTAATAGTGATATCCACATAACAATAAAATTTAGTGTTTATTACTATAGAGCTTATAGATCCATATAGAAAACTCCAAAAGTAGGAACAAATCCAAGAATACTTAGAAAAATGACCCTAAATATCACTACATGAGCAAGTGGAAAATTGCTAAAGTAAATGTCAAAAGGTAAGCTATAGATTTTGAAGTGGATTTATTTTTACCACATACATAGATGTAATTAATAAACCAATAGTGAAACTATATGAAGATGTGTAAAGACATGAATGAGGATAAAAACCATATATATAACACTATATATAATTAGCCGATAGGATATTTGTTTGAAGTTTTCACTTAGATTTTTGTCAGCCCAGCCATGAATTGGATTTTCTGGTGCCAAAGATGTCTCGACCGGCGGTGACTTGACCGGGATTTTTTATGGTGGCATGGAGCTTCGTAATTATGTGGGTTGGTGGTGGTGGAGTTGTTGGCCTTGATACGTAGAAGTTGAATGGTAAGTGTTTGCTCGTGCGAGGGTTAATGCATACTACCATTGTTGTACGATGGCGACAGATGAAGTAAATGTAATATTCAATGTTGTAGTGTGAGAAAGTATACTTTGATTAATTGTATTGTCAAAAGAGCCATTGTGGTGTTGGTTTGATAGTGGACTATTGTTAAAATCATTTCCTTCGGCTCCATTTTTTACTAGATTGGAGGGTTTTAAAATTGTTGTGCTGCAGAATCTATAAGTCATTTTACATGGGTATTTGGCATAAATTATTAATTTATTGTTCGTCTTTCATTCTCTCCTTATTGTTCCTTTTGATAGCAGGTTGGAGGGTTTTAACATTGATGTGCTATAAAATGTGTGAGAAAGTATATTAATTAAGTTACATTGTCGAAAGAGCCATTGTGGTGTTCCTTTGATAGCAGACTTGTAAAAATCGTTGCCTTTAGCTCTGTTTTATAGCATATTGGAGGGTTTTAAGACTATTGTGCTCCAAAATTTGTAAGTCGTTTTACATGGGTATTTTGCGTAAATGATATATGTTTCTATCTTTGTCATTATACCTATTTTGGAGACTTCAAAGAGATTATGGCTTTGTATGGATGGATTTATTGTAGTTAAATCTTCTTTCTTTCACCAAAAAATATGGTTAGGGTTAGTAATCTCTTTACATTTCATTTATTGTTTGTAGTTATTGTGCTCCAGAATCTATAAGTTATTTTATATGGGTATTTTGTGTAAATGATTAATTTATTGTTCATGTCTTTTGCTCTCTACTTATTATTCCTTGTTATATGCTTGTATATTTGTCATTATACCCATTTTGGGGACTTCAAAGAGATTATGGCTTTGTATGGATGGATTTATTGCAGGTAATATTACAAGGTGTGACCCTTGCTCTCCTCTTCCTATGGTAGGCATAGTCCAGCACAGTGCTTGGGCTTCGTGACATGGTTTAACCACCTTCTGTGGATCTTGGATCTTCTATAAATCTAGCAGTTGTATCAGGCATTAACAAGTCGATCTTTTGGTGCAACGAAAACCATCTTTGCAACAATTGGTATCAAAGCCGAGATCACAGGTTCAAACCTCGTGCTTGTGCTGGGGGGGATTGTTGCAAGGTATGACCCTTGGTCTCCTCTTCCTATGGTAGGCATAGTCTAGCACAACGCTTGGGATTTGTGACATGGTTTAACTGCCTCCTATGGATCTTGGATCTTGTATAAATAGAATGGTTGTATCAAGCATTAACAAGTCGATCTTTTGGTGCAATGAAAACCATCTTGTCAAGAGGTAAATCTTCTTTCTTTTGTCAAAAAAATGGTTAGAGTTAGTAATTTTTTTACTCTTCATTTATTGTTTATAGTTATCTTTATGCATCTTTAGCGGTATACCCATTAACGTAGGAGCAATTGTAGATTAAGATAGGAGTGATTGCATATATATATATATGTAGAGGGTTAGTATGAAAGCTATTAAGTGTTATTCTAATAGCTCTTTTAGAATTTCTCTATTCATGTAGAAGCTCCTAATAACAAACTGTTATTTTCCATGGTTATTTTTTTTGGATGGAACATGTTATGTCTCTTGTATGAATATGTTTCATGGTAATTTTTTTTTTCTACTATTTGAAGTTCCCCATAACAAACTATTCTTCATGGTATTCTTTTTTTCAGCACTCCATAGGAAACTATTCATTCTCATAGTTTTCCTCTTCTATTCTCCATATTTTAAAGTTCTACTTAATGTGGGTTTCCGAACATCTATCACATTCCTGTGATTGTTAAGTGTTTTTCTAATAGCTCTTTTCCAATTTCCCTTTTTGTCTCAGCTATTTGAAGTTCCCCATAACAAATTGTTATTCATGATATTCTTTTTTTCAATTCCCCATAGCAAACTGTTTATTATCATAGTTTGCCTCTTATATTGTCCTTATTTTAAATTTCTATTTAATGTGGGTTTTTGAACATCTGTCATTTTCCTGTCTATAATATTTAGTAGCAAATAAGTGTTATTCTAATACCTCTTATACAATGATTTTATTTAGAGAAATTGTAAAAGAACTATTAGAAAAATAATATAAGAATCATAGGTAAATGATAGATGATCAAAAGCCCACATTAAACATATTGATAAAAGACAACTAGTCTATGTAAGAGTTAGCTTGTCAATTCAAAATTTCCCACATAGGAAAAAACTTATTGTTTTGCTTCTACATGCCAAGGCAAGCAACCTAGCCACTGTTGTCATAAGCAAGCCTGGGTAGTTTGTTGTAGGGAGCTTGAAATAGATGAGAAAAAAAGAATATCATGAAAAATATTGATATTAGATTCGAGGTACATTTTTTGGCAATAGATATTGAAGACAAATAGAGAAATTGTATAAGAGGTGTTAGAATAACACTTATTGGGTATTGAATATTATAGACAAAATGTGAAATTGTATTGAATTCCTGATACATATATAGATATATATATACTCATATAAATATGTATTGAATTTCTTAATCCATATTTGAAAATATACATATAGGTAGATATATATTCATATATATAGACAAAGACCACTCTGGCTCATTTGAAAATGCAGCAAGAATTTATATATGGATATGTATATCTAAACAGATGTGTATACTATTCTTATTTGTAATAATGTACACAATGATTTTAAAAAGTGTTTAAAATAACATATATACATTTTATTTACGTCGTGAGGAGATCAGTACAATACAATGATATTTCACATATAGTTCACATTGTATATATATATATATATGTATGTATATATATATATATATTTGTATACACACACACACACACACACACATATATATATATATATATATGTAATATAAAAATATATACATGTGTATATATGTATATATGTAATATAAATATGGGATTTTTGAGCATATGTTATTTTCCTATGATTGTTAAGTTTTTTCCTAATAGCTCTTTTCTAATTTCCCTTTTTTTTTTTAACTAGGTTCTACAAAATAAATGTGAGCAACAACAGAGGATTTTTTGAGTATTTTCTATCCTACAAAATGGTAAAAAATGTCCTCTTGATAGTGCATCCTATGATATTCTCCTAATCTAAACCTCTTTTTGTGTTATGATATGATAAATCATATTCATAGTTGGGCTAACAGAAAACCCGATTGGAAAAACACCACTGTGGCTCATTTCACAATGCAATAGCAATAGAAAAATAGAGAAATTGTAGAAGTGTTATGACATGATAAATCCTATTCATAGTTGGGCTAACAAAAATCCTGATGGAAACTTCAAACAAATAAATTGAACAGATAAAAGAGATATTAGAAAGAATAATACTTAACAACCACCAAACTAATTTTATCTCTAATATGTTTATGCTTTCACATTAACCCTCTTCATATATATACAATCATTCCTATGCTAATCTTCAATTGTTCCTATGTTAATGGGTGTAACAACAAATATGCACATAAATAACTAAAACAATAAATGACGTCCTATGATCTTCTTCCATTTAATGTTGGTTTTTGATCATCTGTCATTTTCCTATGGTTCTGAAGTGTTTCCTAATAGTTATTTTTTCAATCTCCCTATTTCTCTTTAATATTTAGTGCCAAATAATGTGGCTCAAATTTAGGATTGACAAACCAACTGTTACACAGATTGCTTTCCTTCTATCAATATGTTTCATGATATTCTTTTTCCCATAACAAACTATTTATTATCTTAATTTTATGTTTAATGTGGGTTGTTGGTCATATGTCAGTTTTTTGTGGTGCTCATGTGTTTTTCTAATATTTATTTTACAATTTGATTGATTGTCGATAATATTTAGTGCCAAATAATGTAGCTTGAATTTAGAATTGAAAATCTAACTATTACATAGATTTCTTGTCCTCAATCAATATCTTTCATCATATTCTGCCCCCCCTCATCTACTTGAAGGTCCCTATGAATTTTTTTCATTGTGATAGTTTACCTCTTGTAAATTCTGAAATTTTGTAGACTGTTATGAACTACAAACATGGCATTGATTCGTACCTTTGGGATGCTTTCAATTTCCTATGTTTGTGTATGTTTTCATACCTCTATTAAGGTTCTACTTAATGTGGGTTTTCGGTCATCTCTTATTTACCTGTCAGTCTTGAGTGTTTTTGTAACAACTTTGTTTTACAGTTTCTCTATTTCTCTATAATATTTAGTGCCATACAATGTAGCTCCAATTTTGAATTGACATAGATTTCTTTTCTTCCATAAATATGTTTCATGATGTTGTCTCCCCAATTTCCCATAACGGAATGTTCATTATTGTAGTTCACCTGTTCTACTCTCTATGTTTCAATATGTTTTTCTTAGCATGACACTTTACGAGTTCCATATTCCACATGGCAATCATGTCGATTACATGTTGCATCTACGTCTACTTTAGCATGGCTGGTCCAAAAAGATATGTCCATCACTGCCAACTATATAATGTTCACTTATCAATAACCCAATGTTATTTTTGACCCTTTTCCCATGTATGCTTTTATACTTTGTCATAGTATAGCATTGAACACTACATTTACTTCCTTCAATGTCACCGTACAACAAAACCAACATACATTAACCCTTTCATGAGTAAACACTTTCCATTCATGATAGGAGGAATGAGCTTGATGCACAAAGGCTTTATGAAACAATTGATGTTATTAAGGAGTAGAGTTTCAAGAGTGAAAAATGTTTCATGAAGCCTCTATACATCAAGCTCTTGGCATGTAATTAATAAACATGAAACTATTTTTCCCTAGTGAGCATTTTTTTTGTAGATAGAAATTTGGATAATTGTAATCATGGGTTATGCAATTCATTGGTCAAATATTTTTGAACCATGTATTGCACTTGAGATTTTAAGGATGAAGAAAAGGAGGAGCTATTTTTTCGTACAGAGAATGCAGGAAGATGCTATGAAATTTTTGGTTTTTTTCATGACTTTATAATTCATGAAATTTTCCAAGAAATTACAATTCATGCTATTCACTATGGATTTTATAGTACTTGTGACTGCATACTCTGCAGGGCAAGAGTGTTTTGGTGTGTGTGTGTCGGATTTTCCCACATGATGATTATGTGAATTACATGCTTCATATACGTCTACTTCAAGATGGGTGCTCAAAAAATAATGTCCATCAATGCCAACTATATAATGTTCACATATCAATAAATAGATTCGGTAAACCAATTGTAAATGCTATTAATTATTTTAAGTTTCACATTGTCATATTTAACTACAATTGCTCCTATGGTAATGGGTATAATGCTAAATATGCATAGAGATAACTGCAAACAATAAACAAAGGACGAAAAGTGTATGTATATGTATATGTATATGTACCAAATTTCTATAAGTCAATGTATATGCATATGTACCAAATTTCTATAAGTCAGTAACATGTTTTGGACATCCCAGTATATTAAACTATGTATGCACATATTGTAGAAACATTCTCAAAAAAAAATTGTTTCATTTGAATAATAAGTTTAAAATTCTACATCTATGTTGCTTTTTCCATTTTTTGTGCCTATATACCCTAAGTTTCCTTATTTGTCCTTGATTATTTGCTTGAAAATATTCTTATGTGTTCTTCCCACCTTTTCAATTGGTTTTATGTGATTCAAATAGCTAGGAAATGTTCACCTCTAGAATTCTGTTTTGATAATTTCATTATTTTGATCTTCCTATATATCATGTTTAGAAATATATGTCCTTGTCTACATTGTATTTTTTCCTAATATATTATTAAATTCCATGCATTTTTTTCCACATTTCCCATCCATCCTATTGTTTTTGTGCACCGGGGTGAGGGGAGCTAAATGCAATATTCAATATTTCAGTTTGAGGATGTATATTGTTTTGGTTGTATTGTGAAAATGACCCACTATGAGGTTGATTTGATAGAAAACTATTAAAAAATGGTACCATGCACCTCTATTAGATAGAAAATTGGAGAGTGCTATGAGTGTTATGCTCCACAACCTACAACATTTTTCATCCTATTGTTGATGTAAGTTGTGTTGAAATGTCTTTTTTCCCATTCCATACACATCTAACAAGTGAGACATTTTGATAGATTCAAATAAAATGTTTCTTTCCAGTAATATTATGTTGGGCTCAATGCAAGCATAGATGGACAAGGAGATATGAATCCCATCAGTGGGATAATTTCTACCTAAAAGATGACTGTCAGTATACACATAAACAAGGTTTGTTTTATAAAATTACATTTTACTAAGTTATACATTCAACTCTTTTCTTCCTGCATGGATAGATAGGCTCTAGTACAAATCAAAATCAAGTATGTTTATAAAGTTATTTGTGTGCAATTTATTCTTTGAAGAAAAACATTTCATATTCCTTGAATGTCTTCCTTTTACCGATATCTAGCTATTTCATCCATGGAATTCGTTCTATTTTCAAACAATACCTCCCATCTATTCTTCTTTCCCTATACTTATCAACATTATAGACAAGTCCCATCTTGCCCAATTCTTTATCTGCATTCTCTTTTCCTTAAATTTATTGCAACAAAATAAGTACTACAAAAAAGGAAATCATCTATGAGAACAAAAAATTAATTTGCAACTTCATCATTGTGCAATATATGATATACATGCATGCATGAATTCTTACATGCACTAGAGAAAAATAAGCATATTCTATTCTACACATTACATTTCTCCATGTCTCTATAGTTATCTTTTCAGCTTATGGAAAAAATTATTTATAGGTAGCTATTTATCAACATATCCATATTTTTAAAGTTGTTACATAAAAAAAAATAGTATAATATAACAAATCATATATGGAAACAACAAAATTTCCCATGTTTCTCCTTTGTGTGATATATGATATGGCTCCATTAAATTTTTGATGGGCCTTGCATACTTTTCTTACTTGGGGGTTTGGCTAGAGCCCATGAGGCTTCATGATTTCAATATGATAGGGAGGAGAATGAGCATGGGTTTTGTGGTTTTACCTTTCACTGTCATACATTGGCTACTACATATACACAACATATTGTATTCTTCCAACTACATTTCTCCATGCTTATAGAGCTATCTTTTCAGCTTGCTAATTCAACTTTTTAACCCTAGTTCTTTATGATGATACCTATTTTCTTTAGGTTATGAAAACAATTAATTATATGATGTGATCCTAAATGTTTTAATGTAAAGAAAACATTTCCCATCTCTTTAAACTTATACACAGCTAACAAAAATTGAAACATGTTGATATAAGATTCAAGCTGCGTCCTTTGGTACTAAATATTGAAGAAAAATAGAGAATTCTATAAGAGGTATTAGAATAACACTAATTTGATAATAAATATTATTGACAAAAAACCACATTAAATAGAGCTTTAAAATATGGAGTATAGGAGAGGAAAACTATAATAATGAATAGTTTGTTATGAGGAACTAAAAAGAACAATATCATGAAGAATAGTTTGTTATCACAAACCTCAAATAGATGAGGAAAAAAAATATCATCAAACATATTGATACAAGACATATAACATGTTCCATCCATACAAAATAACACACACACTGAGCAAAAAAATTGAAAGTAGTGCTAAGGTACAGATGAATGTCATGTTTGTACCTTATACCAATCTACAAAATTTTAGAATTTTGAAATTTAAAAACAATAGTTCTTTTACAACTTCTCATTTTTGTCTACAATATTCAATGCCAAATAATGTAGCTTAAATTTTGAATTGACAAGCCAATTGTTACATAGATTGCTTGTGTTGTATCAATATCCACTTGCCATAACAAAGTGTTCATTATTGTAGTTCACCTCTTCTATTCTCCATGTTCTTAAGTTCTATTTATTGTGTCTTTCATTTTTAATGTTCACTATGGGATGCTAAGACTTCTGTTTTACAAATATGAACATAATTTATTCCTATGTTTGCATATATATATTTGTACATTCATTGAGCTTGTCCCGCTCTCTGCACAAGGTATACTTGCATCTTGTTTATGTGATCTCTTCTATTGTAGATACATTACATATTATTTGTTATAAACTATACAACTATTTATATTTCCTAATTTACATATTGTCTACAAATTACACATGTTCGCCATACTAAACTTTGAATTTTCCTTGTGACTAACTATATCTTATTGAAACCATTATAGATTGCAAACATTCTCAACTGTAACTACACATCCCCACAATACTAAATAGCTTTGTGATCACATGCTTGGCATGGTGTACAAGCTGCAACTACATTCTATTTATATAGAAGGTAAGGTTATATGTCCTTTATTCCATATCTTATTTCATGACTACATGTAAAATTCTTTGTCAAAAATGATACAACTATTTATATTTTTAAAACTGTATAACACTGATTTCAACTAAAGAAAATTCTCAAGTTAACTAATGCTATGAGATTTCCACAACCTATAATTCTTAAGATTTGTTATTTCTGGATATTTGATTGTGGCTTTTTTTTGGATGAAAAAACTCAAACACAATCAAATATCTAGAAACAAAAAATTGAGGTGCCCAAACATTGGCTTCACCATTGATCATAGTGGTGGGAAATGTATGTTCTTGCTCGGGGGTTTGGTGACAACCCATGAGGCTGCATGACCCAATATGCTAGGGTGAAGAGAAGGCCTTCTTTTCTTTTGTTCATACTACATCCAGTTGCACCCAGAAGGTATGTCTACATCTTATCTAAGACTTTTGTTTTACAAATATGAATGTAATTTATTCCTATTTTTCATATATATATTTTCACATTCATTGAGCTCTCGTGCTTTTGATTTTAATATGGTGTCATCTCTTATTTCATGACTACATGTCAAATTATTTGTCATAAATGATACAGCTATATATATTTCTAAAATGTATAACACTGATTTCAACTAAAGAAAATTCTTAGGTTATATGTTCTTTCTTGGGGGTTTAGTGACGGCCCATGAGGTTGCATGAGCCAATATGGCAGGGAGGAGAGAAGGAATTCTTTTCTTCTCTTCATACTACATCCATTTGCACCCACAAGGTATTCCTACATCTTATCTAAGACTTTTGTTTTGCAAATATGAATGCAATTTATTCCTATGTTTTCATATATATATTTGCACATTCATTGAGCTCCCATGATTTTTATTTTAATATGGTGCACACATTGTTTTTACTCTGCTAACAAATAGAGTAATTGTATAAGAGGAGATACATTATCTAGCATTCAGTATTATAGGGAAATGGGGAAATTGTAATAGAACTATTAGTAAAATATACATACATATCTTTATGCATATACATATATATATACACATGTATATAGATTTATATAACATATATATATATATAGATGTGTGTGTGTGTGTGTATGTATGTATGTATACATGTATATATATGTAACCAACACCACAATTGTTGTTTCTACAATGGAACTTAATAAAAGTACACTTTCCACACTACGACATTCAATATTCCATTTACTTCATCCACCCCCATCATACAACAATGATAGAATGCATCAACCATTGTGCGAGCAAACACTGACCATTTAGCCTCCATGTATCGACGACACCAACTCCACCACTGCTAGCCCACATAATTTAAAAGTTCCACGGTGCCATTAAAAACCCCAGTCAAGTCACCATCGGCAAGGACATCTCTGGCACTACCTATGATTCTTAAGTGTTTTTCTAATAATTTTTTACAATTTCCCTATTTTGTCTATAATATTTAGAGGAAAATAATGTAGGTTGAATTTTTGAATTGACAAGCCAAGTGTTACATAGAATTTTTTGTTACACCTTGTCTAGATAGTGATAGAATTTTTGTTAAGCATGAATATGTTGCAAACTCAAATCTATAATTGACCTATTAAAAAAACACTTAACAATCAGAGGAAAATGAGAGATGTTTCAAAACCCACATTAAATAGAAATTTAAAATATGGAGAATAGAACAAGCAAACTACGATAATGAACAATTTGGTATGGGGAACTGGAACATGTATACATATTGTGAATGGTGATCCTAGACCTACACAAACATGAAGAAAAAACACACAATTAGTCCCAAATGCAACTTAGAAACATCATTCCCTATGGAATTCATTTGAAACATAAAAATAAGAAATAATATGAACACAATGAGAAAGTTATTAAATCCTATGTAAATGATCAAACTCTCAATCCCATGGGAGAATTGGTGCCATTTTGATGTGGAAAATGTCCCTTTCCCAATTCCTTGCAAGCTTGAATGATGATTGGTGAAGATTTGATGGTGCTTAGTGAAATTCCTGCATAACCTAGCTATGAAACTTGATGAAAACTAAGAAAATGGATGAACAAATTCAAAGTCTCAAGATAATGACTTTGCATAAATTTGTGGATCCAAAATCAAAATGAAAGCCTCTTATTTATAGATGAGAGAGATGGAGGATGAGGAAAAATGGATGAATGTGGGATAAAAGACCAACCAATAGCATAAAGCCACTTGTCAACATGTGAGTGGACAAAGGTGGAGCACATTTTTGTCATTGTGCAATTAAATGCAATTAGGTGGAATTTCAAAATTGAAGAAGTGACAAGTTGGAGAGAGAAGAAAGTGAAGTTAATGCCACTTGGCTCAAGGAAAAAGACATGTAAGAAACTTAAATGCCTTGCTGGATGTACACACCCTTTTGGAAGGATATTTCAAACTTGGAGAATATTCCCTTTTTGATGCCTTTTTGAAAGTAATTCGAGATTTAATAAATCAATTAAAATTATTTTCATGAGCAAGTTGCAAAAGCTAGAGGATTTGATGGATTAAGATTAATATTAATTAGGATTTGACTAATTTAAAGGGAGATTAGCTTGATTTGAAATTTTGATTTATATTTTAGGATTTAAATAAATCAAGAATGAGAAGAATAATGATTTTAGATTTAATTAAATAAAGTTTGATTTATTTAACTAAAGAGGGATGATGTTAAATTAAATCAAATAAAGATTAATTTATTTAATTTAAATGAGATGACCTTAGAGGTTAATTAAATAAAATTGACTTATTTAATTAAAAGGGAGATGATGAATTAATTAGATACAATTGATCTATTTAATTAAGAGATGAAATGTGATGAATTTAATCAAATACAAATTATACGATTAAACGATTAGCAAAGGAGATGATTCAAGATAAACTGGTGTTAGTAAAATCAGGATCAGGTGTATAAGATCAATCAATATATTTTACATGTCTATATTTTACCCCTCTTTGAAGCAATGTACCTGTTGTGTTGGTTCAAAGAATAACCTAGTGTTGAGATCAAAGTTCAAACTTTTTTGATTTTTTTCGGATGCCCCAGCAGAAAGAAGTATACTGGTACACTGCCCCCTCGAGAGATCGAGTGAAAGTTTGATTTGAGGGTCGATCTTTTGACAAAGAGGTTCACGATGGACATATAGATGGTTATAGCGATGATGCAAATGAGATGATTTTAATATGCTTAGAATAACCAATCTATATTATTCTAAACAACTTAAATGATGATGCAATGCATGTGAGATGGATGAGATGGATGATTTGTATATGGTTATGCAATGGATGTTTTATGCAAATGTATGGTTTATGAGATGCTTAGACTAATAGATATATATTATGCAATGATGAAAATGTAATGCATGTGAATGATATGAATGATATGCAACATGATAATAGTTTGTGGATGCAGGATGTCCATGCATTAGTGATGTTTTGGTCAATCATCCTGATACTATGTTAGCGTGGAGAGAAGAAAGAAGAAATAAGATGAAGACAAAAGGATCCAACAAGTCTATGATCTATGAGACTTTATTAGAGATGAGAATGAATGATGATGATGATTTTCTTATCAGGAATTGGGATTTTAAAAGGGATACTTACCTTATGTCCGATAATACACATAGGTACTATGCATCAAAGTATAAAGAACCAGGATGGTGTTGCACCTAGTGTGATGGACTTTGACTCGACAATCAGGTAGGGGTATTCCTATTCACACCTGGCATACAGAACCTCATTCAAAATTTAATTTAGATATTCCAAACATCTCAGACCAAAACATAGAAAGGAAATCCTTCCTATGTGGTCAACAAGACACCTAAAACATCCTCCCTACACCCCAAACAAAGCATGCATGACCAAGGTTATATTACAAGAATATCCAACAAGCACAACAAATAAAAAGATAATGATCGCTGTCCCATTCCTTTCTCTCTAAATACCTTTGTTTGGACATCATTGAGAGGTCATTGGAATGAGCACAATAAGATAAATCAAAAGACAAAGATCAAGTAAACAAACAAGATAATGTTCTTTGTACCACTAGCCAAGACTAAACAACAATGATGCCTGATGTTGATGCCCATTGTAGGAAGGATGCATCCTAGGACATGATGTTATCAAATGATTTTGGGATTGATTGCATAATAGGCTATTGGTACCAAGAGCTGACTAACTTGTTTACTTACTGACCTAGACTTGAGACCTTGATGTTTTGAGTTTTCACTTGTAACCTGCTAGACTTGTTTCTAACTGTTTCAACAAAGGTTGAGGATGATGACTATTTATTATGAGTGATTTTTATTGTAGGTGAAAGGGAGATGGGATGGATGAATTTTTTCACATATTTGGGTCTTTTTGATGTTTTTGAAATGTTTTTGAGGTTGTTTTTGGTATTTTTGAGATTTTATAAATGTTTTGATTTTCAAATTTTCTACTATCTTGGGGTTTTTGAGATTTATGAATATTTTTTTTTGTATTTTGTGTTTTTTGATTTTTTTTGTGTTTTTTTGTCTCAGGGGCTGATCAAAGATTATCCTTTCCTATGTTTAAGCTCAGAGACGACATAGTTCAGATACCATGTTTTTTACATTTTCTATTTTTATGAATGTTTTTGGATTTTGATATGTTTTATGTTTTGGATGTTTTTGTATTTTTGCATGATTTTGATGATTTGGATATGGATATGTGTGATTATATCAATGATCTATTTTGAGATTTTGTTGAAAACCAAGCTAAGGTTAATTGATCAGATTGATGGATTGATGATCATAACATTGTTGAGGATACACAACAATGCAAGGATATTGTTAAGGAACACAAGGATTGGGATGGATATCCCAAGATGATGATGGATTGATTAGATTCAATTGATCAAGATTGATGATGATAACATTGTTTAAAATACACAACAATGCAAGGATTTTGTTAAGCAACACGAGGATTGGGAAGTATATCCCGAGATGATGATGGATTGATTGGATTTGTTTGATCAGGATTTTGAAGCTTGATTTGGAACAAATTTTTTTTGAATGATTTTATATGACATTGAAGTACAAATTAGATGTGCCCCAACTAGTATTGATTGTTTGGATTGATGTTCAATGAAATATGAATATTGATAAAGAACATCGTCTTGTCAAAATGTTCCATGGGCTAGTGATTTGGAATTTTTTCTCACCAGTGCTTTGACCAATTTGACTTCATTTTTTCCAATGTTTGGATCACCACATAAGTTGGAGGATATAGATCAAGATTTATTCATAAAGCAAGATGTAAATATTTGCCCCCAATGTCTAGCAATGTTTGAAATGCCATTGTGGATGCTTGGATAGGTGTATGGATGGATGGATATGGTAAGCACACAAATGATGCCAAGGATTATCTTGTGATAAGATAAGGTGTTTGAACAGAGGATTCTCAATTGGATAATGCTTCATGGCTTAGATAATGTTGGGTAGGATATAAGATCAATGAAAATGGCCCATGTCAAGATGTTTACTATAAGCAAGTGTAAAGTGTGCACCAAACTTTTTCAAGATCAAGATAACTTGGATAATGGATGTGGATAGATGAAAATGGATTTATTATGCATGTAATATGGATGGAATGTTGGATTTTTGATGGATGGGATAAGATGATTCCACTTGAAGTGGCACACATAGATGCTCAATTCTACACATGATTCCTATTTTCCAGGTTTTCATCATGGTACCTGCCCAAAGCACCACCATAGTGGTTTTCACTAGAGGAAAAAAAAATTCTTTACTGTTTTCAATCCTTTTTTTATTTTTTTGGATTTTCATATTTTCTTGATATTTTTGTATTTCTCCATGAAATATTTTTAAGCTTATGTTGAATCACCTAGTGGTATTGATGTAGATGCTTATGTCCTAATGTACCATCTATATCCTTCTTGAAGAAGTTGTTTTTCCAAGATACGTGCACTTGAATACAACTTATGAGATTCTTGATCTGCTTTGTTGATACTAGAGTTAACTTTGTCTTTGTGTGCACATCCTGATAGAGTGCCTTCTTAATCCTTATGATGAAGGGTGGCTGCTAATACATGGTCAATGTGATAATTGGATATCATGCGTGGAGGAGTGGATGAAGTTTGTTTAGGAAATAAAAGATGGATTGGTTGATAGTTTGGAACCTTTGATTCTCCAAACCTGGGAAGATGAGCAATGATGGGTGGATATGGAGGTTTGCATAGAATTAGGACCAACTATTTGATATACTTTGTACATTGCTTGAGAAGCCTGCTTTTTCCTTTGTAGACATCTTTGATGGATACTTCTCCCTTTTGTATTCTTCCCCATAGTTTCTTTGACTGATGGAGTTTGATAGGGATAAACTTTCTTTGTATTTTTTGGTATCCATGTGTATTTTATTTGTCCATTATGCTTCCCAACTTATTTTTCTTTGATAATGTTCTTTGTGATTTGATTAAAATATTTCTTTTGATGTTGGTCCCAATTGATTGATGGGGTGATGGGTGGATGAAGATTCATGATGTGGTTGGTTGTAGTATTGGCATTGGTTTCATCATAAGGATTTTTCATGCTCCTTATGTTGATGCTTGCACTAGATAAATTTTCCCCTAATATTATAGAGGTATCATTGATATCTATAGATCCATTCATTGTTGAAGAACCAAGACCTTGATGCTTAGGATTACCAATTATCTACACTAGTTCTAGGATACCCTGTTCATGTAGGGCTAATCCTCTACCTTGATAATTCATTTGTTGAAAAATTTTATTTGCAAAAGGATATGATTTTCCATGGAAAAAAGGTGTTAATCCTTCTCTACTCTGTTGTGGATCTCCAAAGGTGATAGCTTCTTCATTGATAAGATAGCTTTCCCTTAAATAGCTAAGTGATCCAAGTTTATAAGTGATAGGATCCTCCATAAATGGGATAACTTCCTGATTCATATCTTTGGCTTGATCTTGTGAAATATCAGATTTTAACACTTCTTCAAGAGGTGTCAATGATTCACTGTCCATGTAAAATTATCCCTCATGATTCATTTTTGATATGCCTTCATAGGATGTTTTTGATTCACAACTTCTGTAGAAGCCTTCTTCATGAACCATTTCTGATATGTCTCTAGATTTTTCTATATCTTGATCATGTGTAAAAATTTTAAGAGAAGAAGACTCTTGTTCCTTGGGAATGATATCAAGAGTATGAGACTCTTGTTTTGAATGAAGATCATCTACATGTCCATCCAAGGGAAGCATCTCATGGGTATATGGAGGAATATGTGCTATATGGATATGATCATCATTTGTGACATCTTGTATAGATAGGAGAGTGTCCATTAGATCATTGTAGTATCTTGGAGATATGAATTCTTGATCTTGAATGATGTCAGAATTGCTTTCGACATGCTTTGGATCAATTTCTTGACATGGGTCAGTTTCAAAGGATGGATTTCTTATAAAAGTTTCTTGGATATCTTCATTAGGCATGGGAAGTGGCTCAATATCCCCTTGATCTTTGAGTGGACTTGGATCAAATGTTGAGTTGAATATTCCTTCAATATCTACAACCATGAGGTCGAAGGATGTCAATATTTCTTGGAAAGGACCATTGCTAGACTTTGGTGAAAGATGTTGATCATCCTTTGGGGTAAAATCTTAAGATATGTCCTATAAATCATTAGGTTATGTAGTGACATTTTCAACATGATCATTGGTCAATGGATCATGGATTATGTCAATAGGATCAAATAATTCTAACACTCCTTGAAATATATCATTGTTAAATATTGTTGAGGGGTTTTGATCATGATGGAAAAGTGACTCTTGATGTATGTTGAGTTGATCATCAGATGAAGTGGAAACATCTTCAAGGTGCTCATTGATGGATAGATCTTGATCATTTTTCTCAACCATAGGATCAAATGATGTTAACATTTCTTTAATTTGATCATTGTTGTGTATTGTTGGTGGATTTTGATCATGATTGAAAAGTGATTCTTGGTACATGTTGATTTGATCATTGGATGAGGTAGAAACATCTTCAAGGTGCTCATTGATGGATAGTTGTGATTTATTTTGGAGATGTGATGACTGATCTTCGAAATTGGGTGATCAGGATCATTGTTGATGTTGTTGATCTTGATATCCAACCTTTTGACATTGGAGATATTGTTCTTGATGTGGTTGTGGAAACAAATCAATGCTTTGATGAAATTGTTTAACCAATGGAAGTGTGTATTGATTTTGGGGTGGAGATGTCTCTTGGCTCAATATGTCAATTATTTTGGCAAGAGAAGCAATTTGATCTAGAAAATTTTGATCTTTATCTTGATGTAGTTGATTTAGTTTTTTATCAAGCAAATTTGGAATGTATACTTGTGATCTTTGTATGGGATTATGGACAAATTAATTTTGGACAATGTTCTAATTTGGGATGATGTTTAATTTGGAATTATAGGGTGAAATTGAACATTGTTGTGGTTGGGAATCACATTGCCTTGATTTAGGTAACTTTGACTGTGCATGGTGCTACCTTGACTTGGATCAATACATGGAGTTGGTAACATATTGTTTGGACTTTGGACAACGTTTGTATGATTCACAAACATATCTATCCTAAAGTTTACCAAGTGTGGATTCAAAATGTTCATGTTTGGTAAATTTTTACTTGGTATATTCACATTTGGCATGTATGGATTCTGTGGGATAACGTTCTTTTGTTGAAGACTCATGCATTGATTTTTTGGTTAATAGATTTGTAGGTTTGGACTTTGATTTAAATATACCATAGGGAAAGTTGTTTCAAACTTTAGATTGTGCATACTCATATTTTTTGTATCATTGAAGTTTGTAGGAGATATTGATGCCATGTATGGATTGTATAAATATGAGTTTTGATAATCCATTGGTTTTGTAAGGCTTTGATAGTTTTGTTGACTTAGATCACTCATGATGTATGGAGCAAGTTTTGTATTCCATGTTCTTCTTGTGTTTTGACCTTGTTGAAAAAGTGAACCTCTAAGGTGTTTAGGACCAATGATGAGATGAAGGATAAAAGGGGTGAATGATATGGATGTCAAAATTTTAGGAACTTTGGATCAATGGTAGACTTTAGGATTTGATTTTGATTGGTTTGATTTGGATAATGAACTTTAAAACCTTAAGATGTTAGATGTGATCTTAGGATGAACTTTTTCAAAGGGGTGTTGATTTAACTAGAGGTATGAGAAAGGATGCATTCCCACACTCCTAACTAAACACGGTGATTTTGATGTGTTTTAAAGATGTACCCAAGTCTAGATAATGATGTTTCCAAAGCTCTAAAGTTGTTTGGTGTGATGGATTTTGATAGATGTTTGGGATGGATGAAGTGTTTGATTTTGATCCTAAATGAACCTAAGGTCTTGTTTACTAGACCAAGATATTGAAGAACATGCTTTCCTCTAAGAGTAGTTCAAACCAAAAGACCAATGTTTGCATGGAAAACCATAGGACCAAAAGATACCAAGCATATGTGTTAGGCTCAATTGTTCTTATCTTTGCTTAATGAGTTCTTTTTACCACAAACACTCTCTTGATTAGATTTTCAAACTAAAATGTCTAATGTCCTAATTTATTTTCATCCCACAAAGTCCATTATGTGGAAATCAAGGAATCAAGGAAATAGTTTCCTATTGTTGACTTTAGTGAGAGAAAATGGAGATATAAATTCAAATGCTTAGAATTCTCTAAGGATGATGAGGGAACAAACCCGAGACACAAAAATAATGCACACAACTAGAAACCTTTATTATTATTCAATAATGGAAATCTTACATATAGAGGATCCCAAATCCTTGAGCTCTATAATACATGCAAGCTACAGAAGTTTCAAAAAAATTACAAAAATTACAGAAAATCCCCTTTTGTAGCATGCAAACTCTTTTCCTCAAAAAAGCTACCAAAAATCAGAAATCCCGCCCATAAATAGAGCTCCTTTCCAATTTGGAGCCAAAACAACATTCAAATTTTAGTTTTGGCGGTTTTGGTGCCCAAATTATAATTTGAAATTCACATTTTAATTCACATTCGAAAAATAGCACATTTCTTAAAATACACCAACTTCTAGAAGCCATAACTTTTAATTCGACTGTCGGATTTTCAATGATAATACCTTTCTGGAAAGCTCTCGAAAAGACTATGTGGCACAAAGTAGGGCTTATAGCCAATACTTTGGGCTTCTCACAAATTTTTAGGCCCATCCAGGGCCTCTAAGGGCCTCAAATTTAGCTTCGAATATTTTAATAGCTAAAGGGGTATCTAGAAATGCAAAAAAATCTAAGAAACAACCAACCGAAAATTAAAATCTTTCTTTTTTTGGGTGATGTAGGATTGCTCTCACACCACTGGATGCTCTTGCATCAGACACCCAGGGTAATTTGAGAAGTGACCCTGTCACGTCTCAAATGGTTGAGAAAAACCCAAATGGTCAACCTCTGCCTTAGACAGCTAGGATGAATCTTCCATAGGCCTTCCTCTCCACTTCCCCAGATATTCTTCATACTGCCTGTTTCTGGTACTCCTTCCAACACGACTATCTAGGATTTCTTCAATCTCCTCCTTTTTTGAAGTAGGTGTTGGAATGTCACACTATTCCATTGTTGGTACTTCCTCTGTGCCACCTTCATGATACTCTATCAAATCTAAAATATTGAACACAGGGGAAATGTTGACTCCATCCAACAACTCTACCTCATATGCATTCCCTGAATCATGTCTCTTCAAAATTTTACAAGGACCAAACTTGTTCATCTTGAATTTGTTATAGGTTCTCACTGGAAACCTCTCTTTCTTCAAGTGGACCATCACTTCATCACCAATTTGAAACTCCTTAAACCTCCTTTTCTAATCTGCCTTAGTCTTATACTACATATTCATCTTGTTAATATGTTCTCTTACCTTCTCATGTATATTATTGATGTGCTCTGCAAAGTCTTCAGCTTCAGCACTTGTCTTCTTCTCTTGGTCCATCTTTCTCAATTATGGAGCGGTCATGGGACTTCCTCCATACACAATTTGTAATGGTGATCTACCAGTGCTTATGTTGACAGAATTGTTGTAAGAAAATTTTTCCTGGGGTAAGATCAAGTCCCATCCCTTGGGTTTATCTCCTACCAAGCATCTAAGTAGGTTACCCAAACTTCTATTCACAACCTCAGTCTACCCATCAGTTTGTGGATGGTGTGCAGAATTGAACTTCAACTATGTTTTCAACTTCTTCCACAAGGTCCTCCAAAAGTACCCAACAAATTTTGTGTCATGATATGAGACTATACTATTTGGCAAACCATGTAGCCTCACCACCTCTCTGAAGAACAAGTGAGAAATGTGGGCTACATCATGGGTCTTCTAGCATGGGATGAAATGTGCCATCTTCAAAAACCTATCAACTACCACAAATATTGAATCATTCCCTCTTTGCATCCTTGGCAAACCAAGAACAAAGTCCATACTTATATCCTCCCACGGCCTCTTTGGTATAGGTAAGAGCTAATACAACCCAGTATTTTGGCTCACTCCTTTAGCCATCTGACATACCCTGCAACTCTGCAAAAACTTCTTCACATCTTGTGATAATTGAGGCCAATAATAATGCTCATTGATAATGGAAATGGTCTTATCCCGACCAAAATGTCCTACCATTCCTCCATTGTGCTTCTACTTTATCAGGTTCTCCCTCATGGAACTCCTCAGAATACACAATTGGCTTCCCTTAAACAGCATGCCATCCTAGATTATGAAATCCAACCACTTCGTCCTGTCAACTGTAACAGGCTCCTTGCAAGCTTTCCAAGCCTCTATGAAATCAGGATCTTCAGGGTACAATGTCTTGAGTTCGTTGAGCCCAACCACTTCAATCTGCATCTCTTTCAACAATGTTTTCCTCCTACTTAAGGCATTTGCAACCCTATTCAACTTGCCACTCCTATGATTTAAAACAAAGGTATAACTCTGCAAAAATTCTACCCATTTCATATGCCTCTGATTTAATTTTCCCTGACTACTCAGGTACTATAATGCTTGATGATCAGTATATAAAATAAATTCCTTGGGCAACAAACAATGTCTCCATTTCTTTAATGCTTGAACTATTGCATAAAATTCTTGATCATATACAAAGTACTTTCTCTTTGCATCATTTAAATTTTCACTAAAATAGGAAATGGGCTTACCTTCTTGACTCATCACTGCTCCAATGGCACAACCACTAGCCTCACAATCCACCTAAAACACCTTATTGAAATCTGGGAGGGCTAAAACTGGTTGCTCTGTCACCTTCTACTTCAACAGATCAAAACTCTTCGCTACTCCAATACTCCACTTGAACTCTTTTCTATCCCCTCTCATTGTTTCAATTAGGGGTGCACAAATACTACTAAAGTTTCTAATGAAATTTCTATAAAAGATGACCAAACCATGGAAAGATCTCACCTCAGTAGTAGTTCTTGGGGTAGGCCATTCCATAATAGCCTTCACCTTCTCTGGGTCCATCTTGAGACCTTTTGTCGAGACAACAAACCCCAAGTACACTAACTCCTTCACAAAACTACACTTCTTCAGATTAATCCAAAATTTCTCTTCTCTCAAATTTTCAAAGACTATGAATATGCATCAAATGCTCACCCAGGGACTTACTGAATATTAAAATATCATCTAAGTACACAATAAAAAAATTCCTCATAAACTCTTTCAATACCTCATTCATGAGCTGCATGAATGTGCTCGGTGCATTGGTTAGCCCAAAGGGAATGACTAACCACTCATACAGGCCCTCCTTGGTCTTGAAGGCAGTCTTCCATTCATCACCCTCTCGAATCTGGATCTGGTGATATCAGCTCTTCAGATCAATCTTCATGAAGTATTGTGGTCCACTCAAATAGTCCATCAGGTCATCCATCCTTGGCAGGGGAAATTTGTACTTGATTATTATCTTATTTATGGCTCAAGAGTCTGTACACATGCTCCATTCCCCATCCTTCTTCGATGCTAGTACTGCAGGTACTACACATGGGCTCAGACTCTCTCGAATCAAACCCTTTCTCAACAACTCTTGAACCTATCTGTTCAACTCCTCATTTTCTATAGGAGTCATGCTGTGAGTTGCCTTATTTAGAAAACTGGCTCCAGGGATCAAGTCAATCTGATGACTGATCTTCCTCACTAGTGGTAAACCCTTAGGTACGTTATAAGAAAAAATCTCCCGAAACTTATCCAATAGTCCAGAAACTTCTACTGGAACCTTCTCACTATCTTCCTTATCCATTCTAGGAATCAATGCATAAGACATACACTCATGCTTCATGCCTTCTAAAAATTTCCTTCCATCGACAAAACAAATTCTAGCACTATTGCATACCTTTTCTTCATCCTTCTTTTGGGGTTTCAACTTATGGTGGGCTCCATCCTTCATCAAGGAATAAGTATTTGCATGGCCATCATGTATAGGATGCCTATCGAACTTCCATGACCTCCCCAACAACATGTGACACACATCCATGGGGATGATATCACAGAGTACCTCATCACGATAGCTTCCGATCTTGAACTTCACCAGGCACTGCTCATTGACCAAAACTTTGTGTTCTTTCTACAACCAGGCAATCCGATATGGATGTGGATGCCTTTCCCTTTTCATCTTCAACTTCGTAACCATCTCTTCTGACACCAGATTATCGATGCTTCCACTATCAATAGTGACATCACAACATTTTTCTTCACACTTGCACCTTGTGCGAAATAGATTCTTCCTTTGTTCTAGTTCCTTCTCTTCAGTCACCAGAGCTCTTCTAACCACTAGGGCTTCTCCCCTTTATGTATCATCTAAATGCTCGGATTGAGCCTCCTCATCTGCATGTGCAACCCTTCCACAACCTTCTAGCCTTCTATTTTTCCTTCCTTGGTGTTGTGGAAATTCATAGGCTTGATGCCCTTCTTCACCACAATGGAAAAAAGTTCCTCTAAAACCACCTCTTCCAAGTCCTAACCCATATCTTCCTCGTCCTCTACCTCTTTGATCACAACTTTTTTGATCACGTAGGCGGTAGAAGTTATCATTCTTCTGGCTTTGACTGGTACCCCCATCTTCATTTTTCCTTTCATCCTCATTTCAGCTTCCATAAGATCTTCCACTACCCCTTCTGCTTTGACCTCCTCGTCATTTTTTCTTGCTATCAAATATTTTGTTTAGCTTCTCCTCAACTTTCAGAGAAAATTGGTATGCATCCTCAATGGTGGTCATTCTAACCAGGCTTAGCTCCTCTTGAATGCTCAGTCGTAACCCATTAAGATAATGAGCTACCTTCTCCTTGTTGGCCTCTACATGGCACGTTCAGATGATCATCTTGTGAAAATATTCTGTGTATTATTTCACAGATCTACTCCCTTGCTTCAACCCTTGCAATTTCTTCAGTAGATCTAACTCATAGTCGACTGGTATGAATTGCTTCTTTAGTTTCTCCACCATGCGATCCCAACTGCTGATCTTTCCTTTTCCTCTTCAATTTCTCTCCAACTGGACCTCTTTCCACCAAATATTGGCATGGCCCTTCAACTATTTTTTTGCAAACTTAACTCGATCTGGGTCCTCTACTTCTTCATACTCAAAATACTCTTCTAGCTAGTTGATCCAGCCAATTAACTCTTCCGAGTTCAAACTTCTGAAATAATTGGGGACTTCTATTCTGGGTCATTTCTCGATCTTCGAAATGGCCCTAATCAGCCGCATTTGATCTTGATCAATCACTTCTTATTCCTCATCTACATCTGTATCTTCCACCTCTTCTTCATCTTCACTTTCTCCTCTCCTTCTCGAGTCTAACCCTCTTCTCATTTGTTCCTGCAATGCATCAATTTGTCTTTGGAGGGCTCTGAAACCCTCAACCACAAATGGGTCTCTTCCACCAGCATTTATGCCATCTCTGCCACCTCTGGCACCACCACGCCTACCAGGCATCATTCTTCGAGGCATCTTGAATATCTTGAACCCAAAACCATGGTCCTAGTGCAAACTGCCTCACAATCGACGATTTGTCCACATGCTCAAGAAAACCCGCTCTAATACGACCTGATGAGGGAGCAAACCCGAGACACAAAAATAATGCACACTACTAGAAACCTTTATTATTATGCAATAATGGAAATCTTACATGCAGAGGATCCCAGATCCTCAAGCTCTACAATACATGCAAGCTACAAAAGTTTCAGAAAAATTACAGAAACTACAGAAAATCCCCTTTTGCAGCATGTGAACTCTTTTCCCCAAAAAGCTACCAAAAAATAGAAATACCACCCATAAATAGAGCTCCTTTCCAATTTGGAGCCAAAACAACATTCAAATTTTAGTTTTGGTGGTTTTGGCGCCCAAATTACAATTTGAAATTCACATTAAAAAATTAGCACATTTCTAAAAATGCACCAACTTCTGGAAGCCATAACTTTTAATCTGACTGTCGGATTTTCAATGATAATACCTTTTTGGAAAGCTCTCAAAAAGACGATGTGGCGCAAAGTATGGCCTATGGCCAAAATTTGGGCTTCTCACAAATTTTTGGGTCCATCCAGGGCCTCTAAGGGCCTCAAATTTGGCTTCAAATATTTTAATAGCTAAAGGGGTATCCAGAAATGCAAAAACATCTAAGAAACAACCAATCGAAAATTAAAATCTTTCTTTTTTTGGGTGATGTAGGATTTCCCTCACACCACTGGATGCTCCTGCATCAAAGGATAGAATCCCTAGGGAAAGCAATAACACTTGAATTTTTTCAAAGGTATTTGCTTCCTCTAAAGGGTTTGAAATTTGATGATCATGTTTGAATGCTTGTTTTCCAATGTTTAAGATCCAAGCAAAGTGTTTTGATTCTGAGAAAATGCACAACCCTATGAATAAGATGAAATATTTGTTGAATCCCCACTTGGATAAATCTAGATGCGCTTATTCTTGGTGAATGATTAAAAGCTTGACCACACTGGATCCCCTCCACAACACTCACTTCTACAGGTCAACCAAGCTTTAGTACCCATGAAACTCCCACGACATACTTCTCATCTCTACCAAGAACCGCAAAAATGTGGGGAGGCTTCAAAGGTCTAACCTCTTGCACCAACAAATAGATAAGGATTTGGGCCTCTAAAAAAAAGGTTCTACTATTAGAATTTCATTTGTGGGGGATCATCCATATGGAAAGAGACCATTGCCACCCTTCTTGTTGGAACAATCCTCGTGATACTCAAACGTTCCTCAAGTACCCATACTTATATATCGAGTGGAAGTCACTTGGATTTAGTGTGTTCCCAATTGGGTTGTTCCTTGGGGTGATTACTTTTTCCCACCAGGTAGGCCCTCTAAGGATAAAAAATAGCAAGCAAGTACATTTGTAGTTTGATCAACCTTTGTTGAGAAACAAAGAGAGAACACATGCGATATACTCCACTCACACTCGCAAGATTTTGTTCAATTTTTAAGAATCCAAATTGAAGTGTGGAGGCAATTACTTATACAACTTAATATCACAAAAAGTATTTTGATTCTCAAGATCTTCATGAGGCGCAAGAGAAGTGCATATGTCTTTTAGATGATATTACTTTTGATAAGAGACTATAAAACGTAAAAAGAACATGTTCATTTTAATCCTTCAAAGCAAGAATTGGATTATTTTTTTTTCTTAAGCACCAAAAGGAAATGTGAGAGTTGCTTGTTCAAAATTAAGTCCAAAAAAAATCTAGTAAGTTGCCTAAGGTTCTTTTTAATCCCTTTGTTTTATTCTTTTAAAGCCCAAATGAAAATTATTGAGTCCTAAAAAGCATGAAGATGAAAAATTCCTTAGAAAAGGGATTATAATTTCTCCCTAAAGTGTTTAAAAACACTTGATACAATGATAGGATGATTCCATAGAGAAGTCTTCATCTTCGTTTCCTCCCTTCACTTTTTGATCAAGCCAACCTACAAAAATTGGTTAAAACTACAGAAACAAAAGCCAAAAACTAGTTATTAGTGAAAAAAAACCAAAATGAAAAAGCACATGTTGAAATTAATTTGAAAAGTGTCTTTTACCCAACTCCAATGACACAGTCTACGATGGAGGTGCAGTTTGAAGGAGTCAGCGACATTGTATAGCATCCTTGGGACTAATAGCGATGGACTGTAGAAAAACTAGTGAGCACGATTGTGGTGCAATTTTGACTAGCGGTGGAGTTTGGAGTTTGTATGGTTGGTAGATAGAGCAATGATTGAAGTGTCGTAGTTTGGAATTCAAATATTTAAGAAGGAATGAATTAGCATCGTAGTTTGGAGTTTGATAGCATCACTGGACTGATAGAAACCCATTTTTCTTCCAGCGGTGTTGTTTTCCTGTACACAAAAAAGGTTTCAAAAAACCATATAAATTTAAAGAAAAATGTGTTAATTACCTCCAATCCGCCCTCCTTCTAGCACCAAAATGTGAATGGTGATCCTAGAATTCCACAAACATGAAGAAAAAACACATAATTAGTCCCAAATGCAAGTTAGAAACATCATTCCCCATGGAATTCATTTGAAACATAAAAACAAGAAATAATATGAAGAACACAATGAGAAAGCTATTAAATCCTATTTAAATGATAAAACTCTCAATCCCATTGGGAAATGGTGCCATTTTGATGAGGAAAATGGCCCTTTCCCAATTCCTTGCAAGATTGAATGATGATTGGTGAAGATTTGATGCTTCTTGGTGAAATTCCTGCATAACCTAGCTATGATACTTGATGAAAACTAAGAAAATGGATGAACAATGGATGAAAAAATTGAAAATCTCAAGATAATGACTTTGCATAAAGTTGTGGATTCAAAATCCAAATGAGAGCCTCTTCTTTATAGATGAGAGAGATGGAGGATGAGGAAAAATGGATGAATGTGGGATAAAAGACCAACCAATAGCATAAAGCCACTTGTCAACATGCGAGTGGACAAAGGTGGAGCACATTTTGGTCATTGTGCAATTAAATGCAATTAGGTGGAATCTCAAAATTGAAGAAGTGACAAGTTGGAGGGAGAAGAAAGTAAAGTTAATGCCACTTGGCTCAAGGAAAAGGACATGTAAGAAACTTAAATGCCTTGTTGGATGTATGAACCTTTTTGGAGGGATTTTTCAAACTTGTAGAATATTCCCTTTTTTATGCCTTTTTGAAAGTAATTAGAGATTTAATAAATTAATTATAATTATTTTCATGAGAAAGTTGCAAAAGCTAGAGGATTTGATGGATTAAGATTAATATTAATCAGGATTTGATTAATTTAAAGGTTAGCTTGATTTGACATTTAGATTTAGATTTTAGGATTTAAATAAATCAAGAATGAGAAGAATAATGATTTTAGATTTAATTAAATAAAGTTTGATTTATTTAATTAAAGAGGGATGACATTAGATTAAATGAAATAAAGATTAATTTATTTAATTTAAATGAGATGACCTTAGAGATTAATTAAATAAAATTGATTTATTTATTTAAAAGGGAGATGATGACTTAATCTAATTAAATTGATCTATTTAATTAAGAGATCAAATGTGATGAATTTAAACAAATACATATTATATTCAATTAAACAATTAGAAAAGGAGATGATTCAGGATGAACTGGTGTTAGTAAAAAAATGATCAGGTATATAGGATCAATCAGTATATTTTACATGTCTACACACACACACATATATGTGTGCATGTATACATGTATATATATATGTGTGTGTGTGTGTGTGTGTGTGTGTGTGTGTGTGTGTGTGTGTGTGTGTGTAACATAGATTTTTGGCATCCTAATCCTTTCTAGCACTTCTAGGGTTTTTCACCTAAAAGGAGAAAGAAGGGCCAAAATGTTGATGTTACACTCACAGTCAATCCAATATGGATGGAATATGGATGAAATATACTTAGATAAAAATTTTGAATGCAAGAAACTAATAAGATTAATTGATTAATGAATGGAAACTAAGGAAACAAAGAATGTTTGAAAACACATTGTGTAATTGAAAAACACCTAGAAAATGAATGCAAAACTAAATAGAAATAAACCAAACTAAAAGTGTTCACTTGAGATATTGAAGGAGGTTGAAGAAAGGTTATAGAATGCTATTGATGTTGGTTTTTTAGGCCTGGTGGGACTCATTCACCATTCTAGGGAAATGAGTCCAAGTTCTACAAAACTGTGTCGAAACCTATTTTTGACAAAAGGGTATCTAGAAATGCATAAAACTCAAAACTAACCTTAGAGCGGGACTCATTTTCCACCCATGGAAAATGAGTACACTTTTTAATTTTTGAATATTCAAAGGTGGAATTTGGAGCTTCTAATCTGCACTTTAGACTTCTTCAGGTGTTTGCTTCTGAAACTCTGATTTCGAAGCCTGGAAGTGAGTTTTTGTTGATTTTTTGATTTTTTTAATGAAGAGAATACTTGGAGAACCTTGCAACTTGTTTCTTAATGATTTTAAAGCTTCGAAGAGTTCTAAATCTACAAACACACAAGACAAGAGAGAGAAATGTTGAATGTTAGGGCATGGGGGTTTTCCTTGGTCAAACCCCTTTTAGTTAATTAAACCAAAATGATGAAATAATGTAATGAAATATGAAATAATGGAGTGGATTACCTTTCCATTATGTTTTATCTTAGAAATCTGCAGCAAAACATGAAGAATCTTCCCTTGAATGTCTAAAAATTGCTATCTTAGTGACTTGCATTGATGAAACCATATGTTGCTTGACTTCAAATGGAAGAATGATGGATGAATAATGAAGAATGAATGTGAAAAAAATTAGTTAGGAGCTATCAATGAGGGCTTAGAGAGTTGAATTTATTGGAAATTCACCTTATTTTCCAAAAAATGGATCCCTAAGACCAATATGAAGTAAAATTAAACTTAAATTTCACTTTTTCCCTGCTCAAAGGTCAAAATTGAGCCAAATGGGACTCATTCACTACCCATGGAGAATGGGTCCCACATGGACCATTTTGATAGCTAGGATGCTAGGAGATAAGGGAATAGGGTTTAAATTGCAACTTTCTAGGGTATTTTATCAAATCTTTCCTCGAGATGCACAATATGGGTTAATAGGGGCCTATTAGTGATGATGTAAAGGTGAATGAGGGCTTGGGACATAGAATTCAATGTGAAAGTGTGATTTAATAAACTTTACAACACTAAAATGAGGTCCACATAGCCTAGGAAGGCACAAGAACCAATGTGAATGTGCAAGACACATTACAACACTAATTTAACATTATGTTTCATTCACAAGCCTTCTAAATTGATGTGAGGATGTATTTAAATACATTTTATAATGTTGAATTAGGGATAAATGGATTTATTAAGTCTAGAAAAGCATGAAATTCCTTTACAACACTTTACAACACCTTTACAAGACATCACTAAAAGCATGTTATTCAATTTGCAAGGGTCAAAAACCTAGTGTGCATGCATAAAATGCCTAAAAATAATTGAATCAAGGCCTCATTAAGTCCAATTTATCATGAATTATTCCCATGTCAAGCAAGAGGTCATTTTTTCTACGGTACATTTAACCCCCACTTTAGTGAGAGGATGAACTTACTTCAAAGTCACACTAAAGTAGACATTCATGAGAGATCCAAGTGTATAGATGCAAATGAAAAATAATGAAAAATACCAAAGGAGGTTGTGCAAGCCCCTAGGATCCAAGATCCTATGTCAAACCATTAAGATACATAATCATGCAATGGAAAGAACTAAAGGAAAAAGAGACAGGGTGAAAAGGATGTAGTCACTCTAGGACCACAAAAATTCAAGTCATTAGTGGGGTGAGAAGTCCACAACATATTCAATCTGGGTTACAAAACTTATGATAGTCCGCGGGGTGAGAAATCCCAAAAGGTGATCTAAACATACGCTAGTTGGTATGCACTCACAAACACATAGTTGGATATTGGGAAAGTCATGGTGCTGAATGGGCTTCTCGCTCAACCATGCCAAAGTTATACCTCCTGATAACTTTGATAAGGTGCCACAATGAAAATGATCTTGGAGCTCTATGAAATATAAGCAAAACTTCATATGCTTGACACTCATAGACATTGTAAATGCAAGGTAGTGTAAGGAATTTTCAGAGGGATTTTTCTTTGTTCGTGCAGTGTCTCATCTTAGGGATCATCATGATTAATGTCTCGAAGAGAGGATAAGTGAAAACGGTCTCATCTTGTTTCCAAGAGAGGACAAGTGCAAGGTCTCATCCTAGGGAACATTGTGCCAAATGTGTCCAAGAGAGGAAATCGCAAGAAAAAGAAAATCACACAATGAAATGTGAGTGGTGATGTATGCCCCCACTTTAAAGTGGTTGCGAACACTAGTACTGTGAGCAATTTCTTTAAAGTAGAAGAAGAGGACATGAGAGCTAATCGGAAAGACCTATGCCAAGTCATATGTTTTCGAGAAGCTATGTCATAAAAAAGAGAAGTATGTCATATGCGAGCCAACTTAAGGCATGTTGTCCACATCTCAAGCTTGCTCTTATGTATTCATGAAAGGTTAACGACTAGCCAAAAGAGGCAAACACAAGTGACATATGAGGGTAAGGCTAGAGAACCCCATGCCCCCACTTAGCACATGATAGAGTGAAAATAATTAGCAATTAGAGGAATTAGGTGCCCCCACATAGGGAATCATACCAAACTCTTGAAAATATTGGATTTTACAACTCAAAGCCTTACATTCATTAGTGGAGTGACCATGAACTCTATGATAGGTGCATAATGAAGTTTTGTAAGAGCATTTCTTTCAAGTTCTGGGAGGGAGGGTGATCAACTGATCTTGGAGGAGTCTCAACAAGATACCCTTGTGATCAATGGTAGAGGTTGGTCTTGGGGCTTGCATCAAAGATACATCTTGCTTAGTAGTAGATTTCATACTTACACAAGTTTCTCTAGGTTGCAAGATTTTGTTCTCACTCTTATATGAGGAGGGAAAATCTATCGAATGAAAATCATTGGTGTCTTGTGAGATTACATTGACATTAAGCAAAGGTGTAGGTGTTTGTTTGATAGTTGGAAAAGGAGATTGATCAGGATGCTTTACAGTGAAATTTGGTTTAGAGGATTGGTGTATGAGAGTGTTGATGTTGAGTGAAGGCTTGGCAATATCTATCACAAGATAATAACCAAGACCATGACTTGTTTGTTGTGTGATAGGGTTGATATGGTTGTAGATACCTTGTTCATTAGAACCAAATCCTTTTCCACTATATCCAAGTTGTTTCATAAGCTCATGACCTTTTCCATAAAGATTTTTCATTGCTTTCAAATCAGGTGGTTGTTCTTTGTTGTGTTTATCAAAGTTTTTTTTGTAGTTTGTGTCTTTGTCTAAAGTGGTTGAGGTAGATGCTTTTGAAGGGTCGTATTTTTTTTGTGTATGGGATGTTGATGTGTTTAAGGAATTTTTTTTTTTCTCAAGTTTAAAGACACTATTAGGTCCATGATTAACATCAAGTGTGTGAACTATGTTGTTGTAGATGTATTTAATTTTGCAATGAAGAGTGGAAGGCACACATTTCATAGCATGAATCCATTGTCTGCCTAAGATAAGATTGCATTAAATTTCATAAGGAATAACATGGATTGGTGTATTCAAGGTGACCACTCCAATGGTACGAGGCATAATGATTACTCCTAGTGGTTTATTTTTGACATTGTAAAATCCCTTAATAGAGAAAGGATCAGGTTGAATGGTTGAGTGATCTATTCGAAGCCTATCTAGAAGGTTCACATTACACACACTCAGTTCAAAACCAATATCTACAAGATTTCTCTTTATCCCTTTTATTTTGTATTGTGCTATGATCATGAAAGCTTCATTTTGTTTTTGCACATCCAAAGAGGGGAGTTCACTTTGGTGGAAAACAATGCCAATGTTTGGTCCCTTAATCATGGCTATGATGTCAATTGGTGGCACATTAGAAGGGACAAGAACTTGTTGTAAGGTTGTTTGGATTATGTTGTGATAGTGAGGGGAGGCTTGAAGAAGGTCCCAAAATGATATCTTGGCAGGAGAATTCTTAAGTTGCTCAATAAGATCATACTCCTTGCGACTTGGTAAGAAAGGGTAGGGTGGGATGGGATTAGGCAATGGTAAGGGCATTGGTGTGGGCTATTGCAGTTGTAGATTATTGCAAGTGTTATATGTATGAGCAATGGTATTATAACTCAACTAATATGATACATTACCCTTGGGTGGGTAAAGGATAAGTTAAGGTTTATTTTGAGTTTTTTGTTTGTGTGAAGGTGGGTAGAGAGTAAACTCAAGTTTAGGTGAAGGTTTCTATGATTGTGAGTAAAGGATGAGTTGAGGTTGAATAATATTAATTGAACCGTATATTTTTGGCACCATGCACCTTTCTAGCTCTTCTAGGGTTTTTCACCTAAAAGGAGAAAGTAGGGCCAAAACTGCTAAGGAGTTCACTCAAATTATGTTATGTGTGATGTTTTTTAGCCCAAATGTAATGAAATACATGCAATTAAATGATCTAGATGATTGATTATGAATGCAAAACTAAGATTTAAGCTATGTTGGAAAACACACTATGATATGTAAACAATGAACTAAAAGATGAATAAATTCAAAACAAAAAGATAAAGGCTAAATCAGAGGGCACCTGGAAAAGATATGAGGAGTCTAGAATCTTTGAAAGGATTTCTAGAAACAAAAAAAATTAATAGTGGAACTCATTCACCTAGGGTGGCGAATTAGTTTTGCTTCTGGTGAAATCTATTGGGAATCAGTTTCTGGCTATCAGGATCCAGAATCTGACTGAACTTATATTTCTAGCTTTAAGGTGGGACTCATTCACCAGTGGTGGTGAATCAGTCCTCTCCCAAAATTCTAATAAATCAGGAGGCAACTTTGCAACACCAGATCTAGAAATGTCTGCTTGTCAGGTTGTAGAAGTCAATTCTGCAGGAAACAGACATAATACCTTCTCCAAGCTTGAAATAAGGTTGATTTGACTTGAAGCACCTAGTTGACTTGTTGAACACTATTCAACACCTAAATGCTTGATAAATCTACATACACAAGTTACAACCTTGTTGAAGAAAACTGAAGATATTTCAATGGCTCCACCAAGATGCTTGATTGATTATTGATTTGATGTTGTAAGGTGCTTGAATGCTTGAATGAATAGGTGAATGAGTGAACTTGATGAATGGGTGTTCAAATGGATGTAAAAAAACTTATTTATACAATATTGTTCCTTAGTAACCCATTGATACCTCATCATAGGCTGACATCAAGTGATTTTGAATAAAAACCTGAAAGGATATTTTTGAAAATTTAAATTTGGAGCCAAGGGGGACTCATTCACCACCCATGGTGAATGGGTCCCACACTTGAAAATGGGTGTTGGGAATTAAGTCATATTTAATGTTTTTTGTCAGGTTTACATTAAAAAATGTACTTAATTAAAGCTTATAATGGCATAAAGGGGTCAAATAAAGCATAAGAAAGGCACATAAATAGTGAAGTTAAGCCTAGAGAAGCGTGAAATATTGTTACAAGACTTTACAATACTTTAAAATATGACTTGATAAGGGATAAAAAGGTGATTTAAATAGGTGAATTGTAATGAATATAGTCTAGAAGATTGTATCTAAATGTTTCACAACACCTTCACAAGATGTCAATATTTGAACTCTAGTACATAGATATGCATCGTTCAAGCCACATTACAATATAAAATTAGATAAAAATAGACCAAACATCGTGAAACAAGACCTAAAAGGAAATAAAAATGATAAGGGGCCATTTTTCTATAGCACATTAACATCCCTTGGAAAATGAGAATCTAACATAGATTCTTCATCTCCTTTCAAGGGCATAATATTAGTATTAATATTAGCGTTTCCTTGTATGATGATATTCTCCCTAAAAGGAAAGTGTTTAGGAGAACAAAAAACCTTGTGTTATTTATAATTAAGGCTTGGCTCATCCAAACTAACTTCATCATGACCAAGGGAATTATTAATGATCGAATGTGTTGGATGATTGATAGTGGGGATAAGAGAAAAAGACTTTATTTGATTATGGGTTGCTTCTAAGGTCTCATTCACTTGTACCATATTATCTACCCTACTAGGAGAGCTTGTAATATGTTCATCCAAGTTTGAGGTAGCTTCATCACAAGTGGGGGAGACATCAAGAGAAGGACCACTCTAGTGTTCAAATAGATTTTCCCAAATGGGAGGAGCATTAGGGAAGGGAGAATCAGGGGTGTCATGATTTGTAATAGAGATGTCTTCTAACACCAACCTATCCTCTTTACATTGAGGATGTATATTAGGAGATGGACAAGATTGATTGACATGACCATGGAGACTTGGTAAGGTGAGTTTTAGGAATGTATCTATGATCTCATGTTCATGTTGTCTAACATCTTCCAAAGGGGAACGGGGAGAAGGACAATCATGACCCTCAAGACTTGTAAATTCCTTCACCAAGATACCTTTTTCACTAATAGGAGAGGTATTGGGAGAAGAAAAACCATGTGTGTGATGATTGTCTACACTTCTATTTGCACCAATGGGTAATGTAAGGATTTGGTCAAGACTAACATGTTCCTCATTATTGTAATCAAAATAAAACTCACAAGAGGGAATGTTATGCTTATAAAATTCATGTTTAATAAAATCAAAGGCACATCTAAATAACATGTTATGCAAAAGTAAATAAAGTGCAATGAAATGATTTAAAATGAAATGCAATTTTCAGATATGAAACAAGGTAATTTTTTTATTACACTATGCACCAATTGAAGTAATGCATGAAATGAGCTATTTTAAGTTAGATCTAGTGAAATGCATGTTACATAAACTCAACTAACTAATATAGGTAGGTAAAGGTACCAAACAAAAGCTTTAAAATAGGCTTTTCAGCTCTGTAAAAGGTTGTTTCAAAGGTGAAAAGGGACAGATTCGCCCATGGTGGCGAATGAATCCTCATATGGACTTTTTTCAAAAAAAAGAAGAAAATTTGATGCATTTTGATGTTTTCTTAGTGCTATGATGCGTACCTAAGTTAAAAATGCATAACTTCAGAAAATTGAGATGAATTTAGATGTTAAAAATGCAACCTAAATGCACTATTTAGGAATGCAAAATTTGAAACCTAGCATGCCAATTAACTAACACAATCCCTAATAAAAATTCAATGGAAGGTTAGATATATGATAGACTCCAAATCAGACAATAAATTATTCTAAAAGTCAGGTTCACCAAAATGTAACATAGATTTTTGGCATCCTAATCCTTTCTAGCGCTTCTAGGGTTTTTCACCTAAAAGGAGAAAGAAGGGCCAAAATGCTTATGTTACACTCAAATTCAATGCAATATGGGTGGAATATGGATGCAATATACTTAGATGTAATTTTTAAATGCAAGAAACTAATAAGATTAATTAATTAATGAATGGAAACTAAGGAAACAGAGAATGTTTGAAAACACATTGTGCAATGCAAAAACACCTAGAAAATAACTGCAAAACTAAACAAAAATGAACCAAACTGAAAGTGTGCACCTAATATATTGAAGGAGGCTGAAAATAGGTTTTGGAATGTTGTTGATGATAATTTTTAGGCCTGGTGGGACCCATTCACCATTCTGGGAAAATCATTCCTAGTTCTAAAAAAACTGTGCCAGAACTTATTTTTGACAAAAGGGTATCTAAAAATGTAGAAAACTCAAAACTGACCTTGGAGTGGAACTCATTCACCACCCATGGTGAATGAATCCACTTTTGAATTTTTTAATATCCAAAGGTGGAATCCATAGCTTTTGATCTGCAGTTTAGACTTCTCTAGGTGTCTGCTTCTGAAACTCTGATTTCTGAGCCTAAAAGTGAGTTTTTGTTGATATTTTAATTTTTTGAATGAAGAGAAGACTTGAAGAACCTTTCAAGTTTATTCTTAATTATTTCCAATCTTCCAAGAGTCCTAAATCTGCAAACACACAAGACAAGAGAGAGAAATGTTGAATGTTAGGTAATGGGGGTTTTCCTTCGTCAAACCCCTTTTAGGTAATTAAATAAAAATGATAAAAGAATGTAATGAAACATGCAATAATGGAGTGGATTACCTTTCCATGATGTTTAATCTTGAAAATATGCAGCAAAACATGAAGAATCTTCCATCGAATGTTTGATAATTGTTATCTTAGTGACTTGCAGTGATGAAACCCTAAGTTACTTAACTTCAAATGGAAGAATGATGGGTGAATAATGAATAATGAATGTAAAAAAAATGAGTTAGGAGCTGTAAATGAGGGTTTGGAGAGTTGATTGTATTGGAAATTCACCTTATTTTCTCAAAAATTGGATCCCTAAGGCCGACATGAAGTAAAATTAAACTTAAATTTCACTTTTATCTCGCTCAAAGGTCAAAATTGAGCCAAATGGGACTCATTCGCCACCCATGGTGAATGGGTCCAACATGGGCCATTTTGACAACTAGGATGCCAAAAGATAAGGGAATAAGGTTTAAATTGCAACTTTATCAGGTATTTTATCAAATATTGCCTCGAGATGCACAATATGGGTTAATAGCAGCCTATTAGTGATGATGTAAAGGTCAATCAAGGCTTGGTACATAGAATTCAATGTGAAATTATGATTTAATACACTTTACATCACTAAAATGAGGTCCACATAGCCTAGGAAGGCAAAAGAACCAATGTGAATGTGCAAGACACATTACACCACTAGTTTAAGATTAAGTTTCATTCAAAAGCCTTCTAAATTGATGTTAGGATGTATTTAAATACATTTTATAATGTTGAATTAGGGATAAATGGGTTTATTAAGTCTAGAAAAGTGTGAAAGTCTTTTACAACACATTACAACACCTTTAGAAGACATCATTAAAAGCATGTTATTCAATTTGCAAGGGTCCAAGACCTAGTGTGGATGCATAAAATGTCTCGCAACACTTGAATCAATGCCTCATTAAGTTCAATTTATCATGAATTATTCCCATGTCAAGAAAGAGGTCCTTTTTTCTATAGTAATATATGTGTGTGTGTGTGTGTGTGTGTGTGTGTGTGTGTGTGTGTGTGTGTGTGTATGTATATATCTATACAACTCACAAGTTATGGGGAACAATAGTTTTAAAACCCTCCAATCTACTATAAAAAGAAGGAAGAGCGAATGATTTTTACAATAGTCTACTATCAAACTAATACCACTGTCATTCCAAGAAAAACAAAATAATAGGACACAATTCTTAATTAAATGCACAAAATCTATTTTATAGTTTCCCTATTTCTCTATAATATTTAGTGCCAAATAATGTAGCTTTAATTTTGAATTGACAACCCAATTGTTACATAGATTGCTTTTTTTCTATCGATATGTTTCATGATATACTGTTCTCCTCATCTATTTTAAGCTCTGTGTAACAAACTGTTGATTCCCATGGTTTAGCTCTTGTATTCTTCATATCTTAGGGTAGGTAAATATTTTTGGGCATTTAATTAAGAATTGTGTCCTTGTGTTTTTTTTTGGCTTGGCATGACACTTCAGGAGTTTCTTATTTTATTCTCCCTCTGACAAGAATTGTTTTTGACTTTCAGAATTCTAAAATTTTATGCTATCTTTAACTCTTTTACAATAAAATCTACATAAATACAAATAAAGATAGCATACACAACTATTTCGACATACATTTGTATATATAGATTATTGTCGCATTGTCAAATGAGCCATAGTAGTCTTGGTCTATATATGTGGATATATATTTTTGCTTATATGTACATTTTTAAATATGAAAAGGAAATTTCAATACATACATACATATATACATACATACATACATATATACATATACATATATATATATGTATACATATATTTGTATGTATATATATATATCTGTATGTATATATATATATATATATGTATGTATATATATATATACATCTATGTTTTAGGGAATTCAATACCATTTCCCTTTTGTCAATAATATTTACAATAAGTTTTCCTTTCTTGTTTGGGGTCTTGGCTAGAGCCCATGAGGCTTCATGATGTGAATATGGTAGGGAGGAGACCGACCATGCATTTAGATCTTTTGATATCCACGGCCATATACTTCTTGTTGGTTATATACATGGACACACAAATTCTCTGATGTGCTTTCCTACAAGAAACATACTCTATTCTATCAATTGCATTTGACATTCTTTCTACAACTCTCTTTTTAAGTTCCCAAATAGATCCCTTATTGAAAATTCTTGACCAACATGGCATGTACTCAAAATCTTCCATTTTACCTCTTTCTATTTAGAAAAGATAGTGCTAACCTCTTTTTTTGTATATCTATATTGTTCCATTTATAATGTTGCACATATACAATAGACATTCAACAAAATTAGTCTATTGTAAACTATCTATTTAAAATTCTTCCATGGTCTAACAACTCGATCCAATATAGCTTGTCCTTGTTAGACACCATCAAGAGTGCATGTATATGTGTGCATATATCTTTCTATCTATCTATACACACACACACACATACATGTATATCTATATACACATACATATATATACATACAATGTGAAGTATATGTGAAAATTAATGGTTGGAAACATAGATAGATATATATACATATATATATTTATGAAAAATAGACTAATTGTATAAGAGGTGTTGGAATAACTCTTATTTGATACTAAATATTATAGACAAAAAGAGAAATTAGAAGGAAGGGTTGGCAGTGGTTGATTTGGTTACCTCGGTGTGTAGAAAGAGCATGGTAAGTGTTTGCTCACATGAGGGTTAATGCATCTTGTTGTTGTTTGGCGATGGAACATATTGTTACAAGGCAAGCAGCCTATGTAACAATTGTAAGAGGTATTGGAATAACATTTAAAAATCATGCATAAATGATGAATGGACGAAAACCTTTGGCCTGATTTCAATTTCTTTGGGTTGTGTATGTTTTCATATCATTTATCGTTTACCTATGACTCTTGTTTGTTTTCTTGATTGATACAAGATGGACAATCTATCTGAGAGTTGGCTTCTCAATTATAAATTCAAGCTACACTATTTGGCACTAAGCACTATAGACAAATAGGTAAATTGTAAAAGAACTATTAGGAAAATACTTAAGAACCACAGGAAAATAACAGATGATCATAAATCAACTTTAAAATATGTAGCATAGAAGAGGAAAACTACGATAATGAACAGTTTGTTATGGGAAACTTAAAAAAAGAATATCATGAAGAAAAGTTTGATATTGTGAACTTCAAATAGATGAGAAAAAAAAATATCATGAAACATATTGATACAAGACATATAACATGTTCGATCCAAACAAAATAACCATGACAAAAATTTTAAAATTTTAAAAATTGAAAACAATCCTTCTTACAAGAACAATAGAATAATTTATTACAGGGACATTCAAATAGATGAGGCAAAAAGAATATCATGAAAAGTATTGATACAAGACAAGCAATCTATGTAACAATTCAGTTGTCAATTCTAAATTCATATTTTTTTTGCAATTCTTATTAACCAATGAGGCACATTTAACAACATACTTTGTTCAAGAGGTAAGCTCCACTTCGTCATAAAAAACCCCAGGCAAGTCTCCTCTATTTTTCTATAATATTTAGTGTCAAGTGATGCAACTCTAATTCCCAATTAACTATGTGGTGTTATAGCCATTTTGCATAGATTATTGCTACCCATTGCCTTTACAAGTTTTGTTTAATGTGGGTTTTCTGCCAAAGAATATAATTCAAATTTTCAATTGACAACTCAACTCTTAAATACACTACTTCTCTTGTATGAATATGTTTATTGTGGGTTTCCGATCATGTGTCATTTACCTATGATTCTTAAGCAATCTACGATAATGAAGAGTCTACTATGGGGAACTACGAAAAAGAGTATCATGAAGAATAGTTTGTTATGGGGAACTTGAAATAGAGACAAAGACACAATTTTTACAATAATCTGATATCAAACCAACACCACAATGGCTCTTTCGACAATGCAACCTAAGTAATATATTTTCTGGCACATTTTGGGGTATACTTTCCCTTACATACACACACACACACACACACACACACACACACACACACACACACACACACACATATACATATACATATATATATACATATACATAGATGTCTTTATATATATACATATATATATACTTATATATATATATATTTTTTTTTTATTTTTTTACATACATACATATATTCTAAATTTGAGCTCCATTAGTTATCATCAAGTTGTCACATCAAAAAGAGAGTACAATATTAGAGACCCTTTTCAAAATCGCTTGTTTTACACAAACTTTGTTTCTGTCTAGTATATGATAAAAATCCATTGGAATCTTCAATGGGCCTTACCTTCCTATTTTGCTCGGGGGTTTGGCTAGAGCCTACAAGGCTTCATTATGCCAATATGGTAGGGAGGAGAGGGAGCATGGGTTTATTTCTTCCGCCTTCCATCATCATCTATTTGTTGATGCTTATATACATGGACACAATTTTTTGACATGTACTTCTCTACTAAAAACAAACTCTATTCTATCCGTTGCATTTTTCATTGTTTCCTCGACTCTCTTTTCAACTTGCTTGACAAATTTATTACACACAACTCTTTGACAAGATGCCATGTATTCAAAATGTTCCATTTTATCTCTTTCTATTTACAATAGATAATGCTAACCTCTTTTACTCTATATCTATATTATTTACTTTATAATGTTGCACACATACAATAGACATTCAAGAAAATTAGTGTGTTGTAAATTCTCTATTTAAAATTCTTTCATGCTCCAACAACTTGATCCAATGTTGCTCACCCCTGTTCAACACCAACAACAGTACATGTAAGTACATAGCTTTTCCATTTTCAATAAATAGATCCAATGAAGCAATTGTAAATATTATTAATTACTTTTAAATTCATTTTATCTATATTGATTTCTTAACCCTTTTCCTAATAGTTCTTTTGCAATTCCCCTTTTTTCCTATAATATTTAGTACCAAATAATGTAGTTCGAATCTTCAATTGACAAGCCAACTGTTACACAACTTTCTTGTTTCAATATGTATCAGACTATTCATTTCTCCTAGTTCTCCATAACAATCTACTCCTTATCATAGTTCACCTCTTTTATTTTTCATATTTTAAAGTTCTTAAGTGTTTTCCTAACAACTCTTTTATAATTTCTCTATCTGTCTATAATATTTAGTACCACATAATGTAGCTTGAACCTTGAATTAACAAGCCAACTGTTAGGTAGATTGCTTGGATTATATCAATATGTTTAATGTGGGTTTCCAACCATCTATCACTTACTTTCGATTCTTAAGTGTTTTTCTAATAGTTGTTTTAGAATTTCTCTATTTTTGTTATTGTGTGATATATGATAAGAGTCCTTGAGATTTTTCATGGAACTTTCCTTCCTTTCTTGCTCGAGGGTTTGGCTAGAGCCCATGAGGCTTCATGATTCCAATATGGTAGGGAGGAGAATGAGCATGGGTTTAGTGCTTTTGGATTCTATCGTCATATATTTGTTGCTACTTATATAGATGGACACACAAATTCTCATATCCACTTGTCCACCAAAAATATACTCTATTCTATCCATTGTATTTGTCATTATTTCCACAACTATCTTTTCAACTTATTCAATAGATTACTTATACACAATTGTTTACTAGTATCCCATGTATTCAAAATATTTTATTGTATCTCTTTCTATTTACAACAAATAATGCTAACCTATTTTATTATATATCTATATTTTTTCCTTTATAATGTTGCACATATACAATAGACATTGAAGCAAATTAGTGTACTGTAGATTGTCTATTTCAAATTCTTTCATGGTCCAACAAGTTGATCCAATGTTGCTCACTCTTGTTGAACACCACCAACAGTACATGTCAGTACAAAAATTTCCTATTATCAATAAATAGATTTGGTGAACTAATTGTAAATATTATAAATTATTTCTCTTGCTTTATTTGCAATGGAATGTAATTCTCTCGAGAATCTAGCTTTCCGGATAAACAAATGAGCATACTAAATGACATGCTATGTAATTCATAAACATGAAACTATTCTTTGATAATGATCATGTTGCTTTTGCAGGTGGAAATCCACATAATTATAGTCATCGGATATGTTGTTCGTTGGATAGATATTTGTGTAGCACATATTTCATTTAAAATCATGGAGATGAAGAAACAAAAGCAACTATTTTGGCTTGCAGAGTATGTACCTGAAGTGTTAAAAAATTAAAGGAATTTGTCATGACTTTAAAATTCATGGCATTTTCCAATAAATTATAAGTTATGATGTTTGTCATGGATTTTATAACACTTCTGACTGCATACTTTTCATGCCGAGAGTGCTTTGGTATGCATGCATTGAATTTTCCACATGGTGATTATTTCGATTGCATGTTGCGTATATGTCTACTTTAGCACGGGTTCTCCAAAAAATATGTTCATCACTCCCAAAGTTATATAATGCTAGCATATCAATAAATAGATTTGGTGAACCAATTGTAAATACCATTAATTATTTTTAGTTACACATTGTCTTTATTGGTTTTGCACATATACTTAGTTACTTTTAATTCCTCCTTTTTTATTCCAATGGGTTGAGTAGAATATTTTTTTGAAGTCAAATAAATCATTGTTTCCCCACAAAACAAGGCATACCTTTTCATTCAATTATTCTAAAAATGAAAAATATTTGCATTGTGTCATAGCATTCTTCTTCTTGTGAGGTTTGTTTATTTGTTTTCCATCAAAGATGGTGTAAGTTAGTCTTCAATTGGACTATGCACATCTTTCCTCTCTAAGTGTTATTTTTTCTTATTCTATTTGATCATCCATTTATTATTTTGGTTTAACTAAGTGATGTCAATCAAGGAATTTCTTCAAGCCAAACAACACAATCTCAAGAAGAAAAAAAAACTCCCAAGTCAGAAATCTTCAAATTCACCCTAACACATCAAACCTTCACTATTCCTTGTAGTATTTCCTCCTTAATGAATCCAGTATATCTTTTAGAGAAGGCCCTCTCAAATCAAGACCAACACCCTTTTAGAGACCCATTAGGGAACACAAACACATATCACAAAACCTCAATAGGTTACTTTGGAACAACTTCATCAAATCAGGGCTCCTACGCTGACCTAGACCTCAAATTATGTCTCTTTTACAAAGAAAATTATCTCCAATCTTCTTATCAACCCCTAGAATCACATGGGAAGTATTCCATAAGGTACAAAACTAATTATTCCACAAATTTTATTATGAGAACTGGTCACCAGTACACCTAACCTTGAAACCCTCCTTTTTAGCAATTTCCATAGGGTTTTATTGGAAATCAGACTTCTAGAACTTTTCAAACACTGTCGCCACTTCAAAAACCCTAAAATAACCCTACAAAAGCTTAATAAATCAAAAAATAATGCTACCCAAAAAATTTCCATGCATTACCATACTCAAACCTCTCAATTACATAAGAATACCACACTTTTCTCTTCTAGGGCATCATTCCCAACTCTTCATTTGACCTCCCCCTGCACTCAAGAATCATCAACACCCCTATACCTAACTAATACTACCCATTCCACTAAGGTAGAGTGCTTACAAAAGGTGGAATGGGTTAATTTGCATGATTAAAACAACAAAACCCTTCAAACAGGGCACCCTTAGACCTTTATAGAAAATTATCTCAAACTCTCACTAATTTCAATGTTAGACTCTCAAACCAAATGCATAACAGAGTTAATTCATGACTTTAAGTAATTCAAACAAATTTAGATCAATATGCTATTGTATAGGGCTATACAGGTTTGAGAAAGCAAGAAAATATAGAAAATCTAAAGAGAAACAAGGGTAATCAATTGATTTTTCATTCCAAAACTTCAAGAGAGATTACAAAATGATGTTTCCCACATATTTATTATATTTCCCTCCAAAGACCAACTGAATCAACTTACAAAACTTCCTTTTGAAATGTCTGACCGTTGGGCTTCTAAATCTACATTTTTGCAACAATTTTGCAAGTTTACATATTTTGCACAAAATGACAACTTTTTGCATTACTTAGCAATATTTTGCAAATTAGACCTCCTAATCACCTAACGGACTCTAACATGACTCATTATCATTAAAAATGATCTAAATGACCTTTTTTAATGCATATTGACTCAAAACACCTTAGAGCCTACTTATCAACAACTTTGTTTGAAAATATTTTCCCAAAGGTGCCCTTGCACCATACACCCCACCCTAAAAATTTTCCAAGTCTCTTGGAAATGATGTTGCAACTTGCTCACCTTTGAACATTCAATGCTTCTGACCTTCTTGAACTCTTCCATCAGATCTACCTTGCCTTTTTTTCACATTGTGCTTGGCATTCTTGCCCTTGTCACCACTTGAATCATGCTCCATCTTTACACATTGATCTATGGAGTGTCTATCCTTTTCACCATCACACACTGATGTTATACTCACTTTCACATCTGCACCTAAATCTTTATCAACTATCCTCTCACTTATCCTTTATTCCACCTTTGTTTCAGGCTTAAACCCCTTCCAACTACCCTTATTGACTTCACTTTCTACCTTCATTTTCACCTAAAGACTCTCTGCCCCAAATGCTACTGTATTATCCGATCTACAAGCCTCTATTTGAACAACATTTAACTATCTCTTCACTTCCTTTATTTTCACTGGACACATGAGTGTCCCAACCAAAATTGTTTCACACTTTTCTTTCTTTTCCACAAGCATTTCACCCTTATACTTCACTGTATCAGACTGATACACTAATCCATCTACTTTTTCCTTCAACGTGGAAGCATCCTTCATATCTACTGGTTGCATATTGTCTTTATTTCTTCTATCTACTATTCCAAAATTGTCAAGCCTTGAAATGGCTACAAGATCCATACTCTTGTCCTCCTCAATGCTCACAAACTCTTTCCTTCCTCTCATGATGATCTTTTCCTTCACTTGTTCTTTAGTTTCTTCAACTAACAGAGTTAATGTGAATGTATTCCCATCTTTCTCAATAGTATAGGTATTATGTCTCCCATCATAAATTACATACCTATCAAACTTCCAGGGCTTTCCAAGTAACACATGTCAACAACTCATAGGAAAAATATCAGAAAGAACCTTGTATCTATACCCAAAAATTTGGTACTCAGCTAAATCTTGTTCATTTACCACAATGGACTGGCTATCACTTACCCAAGATACTATATAAGGTGTTTCCCTAGGTACTCTTTTTAATCTTAGTTTGTCTACCATTTCACTAAACACTATATTGTCAGTGCATCCTGAATCTACTATCACCTTACATACCTTATTTTTGCACTTGCAAGATGTCCTAAACAATTCTCTTCTTTGAATCAGCTCCTTCTCCTTGGATGTCTTCAAGAGAGTTCTCTCTTCATCAGATCAAACTTTCCCCAACTTCTAGAGAAACAACACAACTATTAGAATTTGAACTCTCACCTTCATCCTCCTTGACAATTTGAGCTCTTCTTTAACTTATCCTTTCTCCACCACTTGATGTAGCTCCAAACTTCTGAGAGAACTTGTAAGATGGATGAACAAAATCATTGCAATTGTAGCACCTACCTGCAAAAGTGTTTGAATTTCTTCCACCACCAAATCTGCCTCTAGTGCCTCTAAAACAACCTTTGAAATATGCAACTTGTTCTTCCATTTTAGGCACATCCTCTTCGCTCTAGCACTTGTTTGTCTTGAAGTAGAGAAAGATCCCCTTCCCCTTGAAGTGTTGCATCTTCCTCTAATTGTCTTTTCTTGTCTTGTTTTTACTTTTCCCTTAGCCTTTAGTACCTTTTGATAACATTATTCAACACTCCTTGGATTTTTCAAATCCAATTCATCTTGAATATTCAATATCGAACCACTCAAGTACCTAGCTATCTTTTCATCCTCATTCTCATTATGGTTAGATCTCATATGGGTATGTGTAGGATCATGATGAGCCAAAAAGTGGCAATATGATGGGTATGTAGCTGACGAATTTTTTTTACCCAAAATTGATGAAATGAAAAGGGTTTTTAAAGGATATTCTCACCTTTCAACCAATATAAATTATTCTTTAATTTGACTCTAATAAATAATTATTATTCATTTTTTTATTTGAATTACGACTAAAGTCCTAATTGATAGGCTAATTGAGAAACATCTATAGCTTTCAAATGGTATCACATTTTTTGAATTTGAAACATGTGTCAAATTCTATACTTCGCATACTATAGGATTAAACAAAAAAAATGAATTTCATGAAGTTTTGACCAAGTTAATGTGGTCAGACATACAAGTTTTTATATTTTTTAAAAGTTGTAATAAAAAATTCATAACTAATTATTTACTAAGAAAAAAATTACAAAAAAATATGCATCACATCGGGCCATGAGTCCTCTACTTATATCTAAAATCTTATAAAAAAATATTACCATTTTATTGTGGTTAGGTTAGTCAGATACAACCTACTTGTTATTTTTTCCCTAAAATTTAAGTACTACTGGATTGAAATTTCAAATTGTCAGCAAATAGATTTTTTTTAAAATAAACCTAGTAGTTTAGAAACTACATTAAATTTTCTACAAATTATATTCTTACATATTTTTTAAATAATATAGATAACTTATTCAAATTTTTACGTCAAGTTGCCTAACTCTGATTTTTTCTGAAATTTTCGCCACTTAAGGGCCTATTTTTTCCATGATGATCGTGCACATACCCATACTTATAGAATTCCTTAGTGTATGTTTTTACATCCATTTATTTTTTCCTTAAACTTTGAAGCTTCCTAAACATCTGTATAGCATAATCAAAAGGGAGAAATTTACCTTTCATCTTGGCTACCATCTTGTCCCATGATAAAATCTTGGATTTTCCTCTCTTTCTTCTTTCTGACTACTCATAGTCCCACCACAAAAGTGCATGACCTTTTAGTTTTGTCTTACCAATTTTGACTCTCTGTTCTTCAAGGATGTATTCACACTCGAAGTAGTTATCCAAAGATGCAATCCAATCTAATAACTCTTCTTCATTCAGGTTCCCACAAAAATTTTGAACATCAATCTTTACCTTATGCTTGTCACTCTTGACTTCCCTTAACAATTTTTCCATCCTTTGGTCTTCAAGATCTAGTTCTTCCTCTACATCTTCAAAATCTTCTTCCTCTTCTTCATATAAATCAATTTCAACCTCATCTATTCTCTTGTTTGTTTCCAAATCTGATAATATTTCCTTCAATTATCTGATCTACCTTACATACCTATCCTTCAAATCACTCATCGCTTTTTCCATATTCTTTCCTTTTGGAGGGATCTTATGAGTTTTGTCTTTTCACATTCCAATCTTTCTTATGTAAACTTCAATCTTCTTCCTTGGATATCTGGTACCTTTACTCTGATACCAGTTGATTTCAATGAGGGGATGTCTTCAATCTAAACAACATGATCTCAAGCAAAAACAACAGCTCCCAAGTCACAAATCTTCCAATTCACCTTAACACATCAAACCTTCACTATGCCTTGTAGTATTGCCTCCTTAATGAATTAGGTATATCTTTTAGAGAAGGTCCTCTCAACTTAGGACTAGCACCCTTTTAGAGACCCATTAGGGCACACAAACACATATCACAAAACCTCAATAGGTTACTTTGGAACAACTTCATCAAATCAGGGATCCTACGCTGACCTAGACCTCAAATTAGGTCTCTTTTACAAAGAAAATTATCTCCAATATTCTTCTCAACCCCCAGAATCACTTGGGAAGCATACCATGGGCTACAAAACTAATGAATCCACAATTTTTATCAAGGGAATTGGTCACCAATACACCTAACCTTGAAACCCTCATTTCTAGCAATTTTCTTAGGGTTTTATTGGAAATTAGACTTCTAGACATTTTCAAACCCTACCACCACTTCAAACACCCTCAAATACCCCTACACAAGATCAATAAATCAAAAAATAATTCTTCCACAACAAATTTCATGCATTACCATACTCAAACTTCTCAATTACACAAGAAAAACACACTTTTCTCTTCTAAGCCATCATGCCCAACTCTTCATTTGACATATCCCTACACTAAAGAATCATGAAAACCCCTATACCTAATTGATACTACCTATTCTACAAAGGTACAATGCTTATAGAAGGTGGAATGGGTTTATTTTCATGATTAAAACAATAAAACCCTTCAAACAAAGAACCCTCAGACTGTTATGGAAAATTTTATCAAAATTTACCAATTTCAATGTTAGACACTCAAACAAAATGCATAAAAAATTTAATTCAAGCCTTTAATGAATTCCAACAAGTTTACATCAATATGCTACTGTACGGGGCCATACAGGTCTAAGAAAGCAAGGGTAATCAATTGATTTTTCATTCCAAAACTTCAACAGAGATTACAAAATGATGTTTCCCACATATTTATGATTTTTCCCTCCAAAGAAATAATAACTCAATGTACAAAACTACCTTTTGAAATTTCTTACCATTGGGCTTCTAAATCTTCCTTTTTACAACTATTTTGCAAGTTTACATATTTTGCACAAAATGACAAATTGTTGCATTACTTAGCAATATTTTGCAAATTAGACCTCCTAACAACCTAATGGACTCTAACATGACTCATCATAATATAAAATGATTTGAATGACCTTATTTAATGCATACTGACTCAAAACACCCTAGAGCCTACTTATCAACAATTGTGTTTGAAAATATTTTGCCAAAGGTGCCCCTGCACCATACACCCCACCTTGAATTTTTTCCAAGTCTCTTGGAAATGATGTTGCAACTTGCTCACCTTTGAACATTCCTTGCTTTGGACCTTCTTGAACTCTTCCATTAGGTACACCTTTCCTTTGGTTCACATTGTGCTTGGAATTCTTGCCCTTGTCACCACTTGAATCATGCTCCATCTTTACACACTGATCTATGGAGTGTCCTCTATCCTTTTCACCATCACACACTGATGTTATACTCACTTTCACATCTGCACCCAAATTGTTATCAATTTCCCTCTCACTTATCCTCTTTTCCACCTTTGTTTTAGACTTGATCCCCTTCCAACTACCCTTATTGACTTCACTTTCTACCTTCATTTTCACCTATAGACTCTCTTCCCCCAATTCTACTATATTATTAGATCTACAAGCCTCTATTTTAACAACATTTGACTGTCTCTTCACTTCCTTTATTGTCACCGTACACATGACTATCCCAACCATAATTCCTTCACACTTTTCTTGCTTTTTCACAAGCATTTATTCCTTATACTTCACTATATCAGACTGAGACACTAATCCATCTTCTTTTTCCTTCAACATGGAAGCATCCTTCATATCTACATGCTACATATTGTCTTTATTTCTTCTATCTATTGTTCCAACACTATCAAGCCTTGAAATGGCTGCAAGCTCCATACTCGTGTCCTCCTCAATGCTCACAAACTCTTTCCTTCCTATCATGATGATCTTTTCCTTCACTTGTTCTTTAGTTTCTTCAACCAAAAAAGTTAATGTGAATGTATTCCCATCTTTCTCAATAGTATAGGTATTTTGTCTCCCATCATAAATTGCAAACCTATCAAACTGTCAAGGCCTTCCAAGTAACACATGGCAACAACTCATAGGAAAAATATCACAAAGAACTTTGTATTTATACCCACCAATTTGGTACTCAATTGAAGCTTGGTCATTTACCACAATGGACTGATTATTACTTAACAAATATACTTTATAAGGTGTTTCCCTAGGCACTCTTTCCAATCTTAGTTTGTCTACCATTTCACTAGACACTATATTGTCAGTGCATCCTGAATCTACTATCACCTTACATACCTTGTTTTTTTGCACTTGCAAGCTATCCTAAATAATGCTCTTCTTTGAATTAGCTCCTTCTCCTTGGATTTCTTCAAGATATTTTTCTCTTCATCATCAAACTTTCCCCAACTTCTGGAGCAACAACACAACTATTAGAATTTGAACTCTCACCTTCATACTCCTCGACAATTTGAGCTCTTCTTTCACTTCTCTTTTCTCCACCACTTGATGTATCTCAAAACTTATTAGTGCACTTGTAAGACGAATGAACAAACTCATTGCAATTGTAGCACCTACCTGCAATTTTTTTTTAATTTCTTCCACCACCAATTTTTCCTCTATTGCCTCTAAAACCACCTCTAAAATATGCAACTTGCTCTTCATTTTTAGGCACATCATCTTTGCTCTCACTTGTTTATCTTTAAGTAGAGAAGGATCCTCTACCCCTTGAAGTGTTGCCTCTTCCTCTAATTATCTTTACTTGTCTTCTTTTTACTTTTTCCTTATCCTTTAGTGCCATTTGATAACATTATTCAACACTCCTTGGATTTTTCAAAGCCAATTCATCCTGAATATTCAATCTCAAACCACCCAAGTACCTAGCTATCTTTTCATCCTCATTCTCATTATGGTTAGATCTCATACTTAACTTATAGAATTCCATAGTGTATGTTTTTACATCCATTTCTTTTTTCCTTAAACTTTGAAGCCTCCTAAACATCTGTATAGCATAATTAGGAGGGAGAAATTTACCTTTCATCTTGGCTACCATATTTTTTGATGATACAATCTTGAATTTTTCTCTCTTTATTCTTTCTGATTGCTCATAGTCCCACCACAAAAGTGCATGACCTTTTAGTTTTGTCTTAGCAATTCTGACTATATGTTCTTCAGGGATTTCTTTGCACTTGAAGTAGTTATCCAATGATGCAATCTAATCTAATAACTATTATTCATTCAAGTTCCCACCAAAATTTTGAACATCAATCTTTACCTTAGGCTTGTCACTCTTTATTTACCTTAACCATTTTTCCATCCTTTGGTCTTTAGGATCTAGTTCTTCCTCGACATCTTCAAACTCTTCTTCCTCTTCTTCATGTGGATCACTTTCAAACTCATATCTTCTCTTGTTTGTTTCCAAATATCTTAATCGTTCCATCAATTCTCTGATCTCCCTAACATACTTATCCTTCAAATAACTCATCTCTTTTTCCATGTTCTTTCCTTTTGGAGGTATCTTACCAGTTTTATCTTTTCACCTTCCAATCTTTCTTTTGCAAACTTCAATCTTCTTCCTTAGAGATCAAGTGTCTTCACTCAAATACCAGTTGATGTCAATGAGGGGATTTATTCAAACTAAACAACACAATATCAAGCAAAAACAACAACTCCCAAGTCACAAATCTTCAAATTCACCCTAACACATCAAACCTTCACTATTCCTTGTAGTATTGCCTCCTTAATGAATCAGGTATATCTTTTAGAGAAGACCCTCTAAACTAAGGACAAACACCCTTTCAGAGACCCATTAGGGCACACAAACACATATCACAAAACCTCATTAGGTTACTTTGGAACAACTTCATCAATTTAGGGCTCCCACATTGACCTAGACCTCAAATTAGGTCTCTTTTACAAAGAAACTTATCTCCAATCTTCTACTCAACCCCTAGACTCACTTGGGAAGCATTCCATATGCTACAAAACCAATTATTCCATGATTTTTATTTGGAGAACTAATCACCAATACACCTAACCTTGAAACCCTCCTTTTTAGCAATTTTCATAGGGTTTTATTGGAAATCAAACTTCCAAACCTTTTCAAACACTGCCACCACTTCATATACCCCTAAAAAAGCTCAATCAATCAACAAATAATTCTTCAGCAATAATTTCCATGCATTACCATACTCAAACCTCTCAATTGGGTATGTGCGGGATCATGATGGGCTAAAAAGTGGCAATGTGTAAGTGATATGATGGCCCATGTGGCTGATGACTTTTTTTTACCCAAAATTGATGAAATGAAAAGGGTTTTGAAAGGAGATTCTCAGCTTTCCACTAATAAAATTATGATTTACTTTGAATTTAATAAATAATTATTATTCATTTTCTATTTGAATTACGACTAAAGTCTTGATTTATAGGCTGATTGAAAACATCTATAGCTTTCAAATGGTATCACATTTTTGAATCTAAAACATGTGTCACATTCTATGTTTCACATACTATAGGATTAAAAAAATTATTGAATTTTATGAAGTTTTTAACCAAGTTAAGGTGGTAGACATGAGTTTTATATTTTTAAAAGTTATAATAAAAAATTCATAATTAATTATTTACTTGGAAAAGAATTTCAAAAAAATATGCATCACATTGGAACATGAGTCCTCTACTTATATCTAAAATATTATAAAAAAATATCATCATTTTATTGTGGTTAGGGTGGTCAGACAGATACCTACTTATTTTTTCCCTGAAATTTAAGTACTATTGCATTGAAATTTCAAATTTTCACCAAATAGATATTTTTTTATTAAAATTAACCTAGTAGTTTAGAAACTACATTCAATTTTCTACAGATTCTATTCTTACATATTTTTGAAATAATATAGATAACTTATTCAAATTTTTACGTCAAGTTACCTAACTCTGATTTTTCTGAATTTTTTGCCACTTAAGGGCCTATTTTTTCCATGATGATCCTGCACATACCTAATTACATAATAAAAACACACTTTTCTCTTCTAGGGCATCATACCCAACTCTTCATTTGACATCCCCCTGCACTCAAGAATTATCAACACCCCTATACCTAACTGATACTACCCATTCCAATAATGTACAATGCTTACAAAAGGTGGAATGGGTTTATTTGCATGATTAAAACAACAAAACCCTTCAAACAGAGCACCCTTAGACTGTTATAGAAAATTGTCTCAAACTCTCACCAATTTCAATGCTAGACTCTCAAAGAAAATGCATAAGAGAGTTAATTCAGGCCTTTAAGGAATTCAAACAAGTTTAGATCAATATGTTATTGTACGGGGTTGTATAGGTCTAAGAAAGCAAGAAAATACAAAAAATCTAAAGAAAAATAGGGGTAATCAATTGATTTTTCATTCCAAAACTTCAAGAGAGATTGCAAAATGATGTTTCCCACATATTTAAGCTTTTTTCCTCCAAAGACCAACTGGCCCAACGTACAAAACTTCTTTTTGAAATGTCTAACCGTTGGGCTTCTAAATCTACCTTTTTGCAACTATTTTGCAAGTTTACATATTTTCTACAAAATGACAAGTTTTTGCATTACTTAGCAATGTTTTGCAAATTAGACCTCCTAATCACCTAATGGACTCTAGCATGAATCATTATAATATAACATGGTCTAAATGACCTTATTTAATGCATATTGACTCAAAACACCCTAGAACCTACTTATCAACAACTTTGTTTGAAAATATTTTCCCAAAGATTCCCCTACACCACTAAGTCCTTCTAATTTTGTTCATACACCAATTATAGAAAATCTTTTTACTAGAATCAATCAATGAAAATCTAATATTTTTTACTTTCAATTTCCATGTAATTGACTAATTTTCAATCCTTTCTACTTGTGACCATTTTATTATACTACTACTAACCTATAAACCACATGGATAACAATGCTTTTATTTATAAATTTATGGACTAAATACTATTTATAAAAAGTATTCATATATTAAAGATCTTTATTTTTTGAAAAAATCATTAGTGATGATCGTCATAACTAATATTCAAATAAGGAATAATCACAACAAATAACATGAAACTAAAAAATATTGATGTGGAAATGCAAAGATCAATTTCCTGTTCTATGCAAATGGTTCTTAATCTCCCATGCATTGTGTTATCTTAAGATAATTAAATGATAATCAATCAATTCATTGATTAACCTAGACAAAAATATCAAGGATCAGTTTCCTCTTTTATGCAAATGGTTCTTAATCTTGCATGCATTGCCTTATCTTAAGATAGTTAAATAATAATTAATCAATTGATTGATTACCCTATACAAAAACATCAAATATAGATGTGCATCTAGGTCTAGCAACTATTAAACTAAAATACATATTAAATTATATCATACCTTAAATTTTGGAGATAAATTATTATTATTAACAAAACTAATTATTTGAAAATTGAAATTGTATTTAATTTACCAAATGTAATTTATTAAGAAATTTTTTATTAAAAAATCATTCTCCTAATATTATTAATTAAAATCATTTTAAAAGAATTATTGTAATTAAAATTATTGATTATTAATTGCTTGAGATTGCAATTAATGGATACATTGCAAATAATGAAGACGACCTACGGTTTTATTTTACATTTCCATAATCAATTTCCAACTAAAAATAATTGATGTGGAAATGCAAATATCAATTTTCCATTTTATGTGAATGGTTCTTAATCTCCCATGCATTGTTTGTCAGATAACAATAAATAAGTGGACTATAACATGGGGTTTAAAATGTTGTACAATGCTCCAATTAAATGTAGAGATATAAAATAATTTATTCACCAAATTTAACTACTTTATAACATCTTCAAGTTACATAAGTCAAATTCATATCTTTTAATGCACACATAGCTTTACTTTAATTGATCTATCCATCTAATTATCCATAAAAATATATAAATTGCTTTTCAAACATCTTTGTTCATTATATTGTACTCAACAAATCTTATCCTCGGTAAAATTGTATCTCAAAATATTCACCTCTTACTATAAACTAACCTCACATTATTCCATATTGAATTATTAACATGCTTTCCCTTTTTTGATTCATTCAAACAATTGCAAATATTTCTCAATATTTATATTTCACATTGCATTGCAAAAACAAGTTTCTTCCTTGCTTCCCATTGAATAGCTATTTGTGGTGGACCCCTATCGACTTATCGTTGCATGCGACTGCTAGTAGATAGATATATGATATAGACCAAAAGACCTAACTTCACACATAATTATACTATTTATTTATATATCATTATATAAAAACTCTCCAACAAAATCGACCGTAACAATGCACTATTCATAAAGAGAATATGATATGAGACCACGTCTCAAAGTGAATAGAAACAAATATTAAATTTATATGCATTTCCAGTTAGACGAAAAATTTAACGGTTCAAAAATAAAAACGTACACACGGTCTTCAATTGAAAGAGCCACTAAATAGACAGATTTTGACTTTAAATGGAAATTATCTAAATAGCTGCTTTATGGGACGGTGTACACTTATTCCATGCTCTCAGGAATGAATCTACTTGAGGACGAACAACAATATATTCTGGGATTCCACGTCATGGTGGGTGCAGGAAAATCCCTATTGATGAAGCGTGTGTTGAACAGCGACGACGTTTAGAAATCATTTGAGAACGATGTTTTAATACAAAACATGGACAAGAGGCGGCAAAGCTGCCCAACGAAAACGAAAGAAAAGGTCAATGTAATCTCTACGATCAAACGAGAAACTGTAGATTTAATGTCTCCCAAACGCGTTTGAGGTTTGATAATATTCGGTTTAGTATATGAATCACACAGACCCGTTGAACAACGAAAACCGCGGATTTGAAGCGACGAATTTACATTTGGATTAGTAAAATTAACTGACTTTTTCAGGGTCTCACACGCCCCTGTGCGACTGAAATTTTGAATGGGTCTTCCTTGAATCACTTACACTATTCAACTATTTTGATCGTCTATCCTTAGCCTCTCTATAAATATGGCCTCCTTTGTATGAGCTAATTACCATCTTCATCTGCTCTCTCCCAACATATATTATATTTCATTGTTTCTCATCAACTGGTCTTTTGTTTCTGCTGAGTTGTTCATTTGCAACTTGAATAGCTTTCTTTGTGAAAGAACGCTCTCCAGCGGTGAATATGGCAGGATCAATGCTTTTAAGAGTCATGATAGTGCTTCTTGTTCTAACCGTTCTGTTTGCCCTGCAAGTTTCTGCTCGATATAACCTTAAGACTGGTGTAAATACTAATGCAGATAGTAACTACAACAAAGGTAGTTATAATCTGCTTCAAGTTGTGGACAGCTTACGATCTTGTACCAATTGCGCAGGCCATATTGTAGATCCCAAGTGCTGTAAATAGTAGAACAGGGCTGCATATGGGACTCTAATCATTCTGGCTCATATGTACAGTAACAATGATAAACATGTCCGATGACCTTATGAATATTCATATTCTTCTGCTAACGAAATTTGAGTGTTGCTTTTATTAAATCTTCATATTGTGTTATCTGCACTGATAAACATGGAGTTAAAGTATTAGTATACAGTTGTCTAGATGGAAAATTAATTTGGAAACAAATACATTTCCTTAATGATCAATCACTTTGATGGTTGAAGGTGAGTATTTCTATTTTAAAATATTTTAATATTTACAACCTTTGCATATGAATGAGGTTATTAGTAGAATTAAAAGCTTTCATGTTCAAAAGCAATTGGCTAAACAGGCAATTAAGTTTCTCGTTTTACCCCTCTGAACATTTGAACTGATGAACATAATTGAGTGAAGCAAGAAAGGACAATATATTATGCTCAAAATATGTTTAAGAATCATCTCTTCACACGCTTAAGGAATGTATTGTTCAAAAAATTAAATCAATGACACCTTCCATGAGATTTTAAGGCCAAGGGTGTCATAAGGACAATTTAAGAATAATTGTCATGCGTGTTTCAAGTAGTAGGATATAACCAAAAAAGTGTTCTTCATGGTGTCTTTTATCATATATATAGAGAATATACAATGGGATAGGGCTGAAGATGTTTACGCAATCATGAGTAGGGAGTCTATAATAGAAAGAGTTTGTAAAAGAGAATTTAGAATTGACAATCATCATTAAATTTTAAATAAAAAGTTAAAGTTTGAATATTTTTATTAAATATTAAATCATTAATCATAATAAAGAGGGAGAACATTAAATAAAAGTTACAAAACTTATCGATGATTAAGAGTGTTATATACAATCATAGAGAATAAGCTCGATCCCTAGGCTTAAGGAAATGTCATCTAGAGCGAATAAGTTATAACTCTTCATTAGAAAATAGAAAGTTATATACCAAATAAGAAAAAATGATATCCCTTATGAATGTTTGGCTCTACTACACCATTAAGGGAAATGCTAGAAGTCATTGTTAGATCAATTAAAGAGAAATAGAAAACCACTTACACAAGCCTTCAACAACCATACACAATGTTTTATTAAAGTCAAATTGATTGTCACAAAATTCATAACATAGTAATTACAAAAGATAAACTAATAGTACCTCAATTAATTAAATCAAATAAAGTTTGTGTTGAAAAATGAGGTGTTTTCTTAGCTTAATACTCTATAAAACTTTAATATTGTTGATTTAAGTAAGTATTTTCTTTGTTACATATATTCTTTGCGGGTGATTATGTTGATTAATCCATTTTACTATTGTAGAATGTAGAGAGAAGTTGATAGAAGAACTAGACAGGATATTAGAAAGATCACACAAGATGTACCATGGAGAAACCCTTTCAGGAAAAAAATCCACCAAGAATTATTCTATTATTCAATCTCTAAATTACAATAGCTCCAATTCTTGCTTGAGAATGCTTCTTTTGTCTTTTCCAATCTTCTTCACACCTGCAAATAACAATTATGAAAACTCTCTTCAACTTGAATGATATATAGAGACAATATGCAACCTTGTAATCTCCAAATGGTGATAATTACAATGCACAAGCTTAAGCCTTAGAAAAGGTATACTATTTGCTTCAAGTTGAGTTCTATCGTGAAGACCAAAGCTTAGAACATGTGTTTAACCCATTTGGGCATCCCAAACTAAAGCTACAACTCATCCTTCACTTCGATGATAATTACAAAGCTCTTCCTCAAAAATGGAGCCCAAAAGAGGGTCCCACTTAATAGAGCCTTCAAAGATATCTTATCATTGCATTGGAGTTAATTCCAAGAAAGCATCTTGGGTGCCCAAGTTAGCTCCAAGTGATTTCTTGTTAACTGAAACAATTACTCAACACCATTCCCAAAGAATAGTCATCCCCTGTTAATTGGAGGTAGTCCCTGGCATATGTCATACAACTCAATGTTATTAGCCATGCATTTCAAGTTAACTGAAGTTAACTAGCATACAACTGAAACTAACTGAAGACAACTAAACCATAACTGAACTGAACTGATTCTAAACTGAACTGAACTAAACTGAACTGGATTGAATTGAACTAATCTGAACTTAACTGAACTGAACTTCAATCATGCAAACATCAAATCCTAACTCCTAGGATATTTTCATGCATTCATAAGTGTTAACTGTTACTCTGTATAGTTAACTGAACACAAGGTGAGTGACACCTTACTGTGTGTTCACCCACATGTTCCTATTATTTAGGAATAACTACAAATGTCAATTTCATGATTTATTTCATCAAATATTAATCTCATCCTCATCTTAGTGTTGTTGAACACATTCCAAGAATCTAGGAGACACATGAAATAATTAATGTTTAGGATTTGCAATTAAATGGCATCCTATTTCCAACATTCTCCCACTTGACATTATACATTGCAATTATTCTAAACAAGGAATAATAAAACAAGTACAAGACTCAAGGCCAAGGGCCTTCTTGCACCAACTAATCAAACCATGCTAACTTCAAATGCAACCTGCATAATCATGAAGCTTCCAAGCAAATGATTAAAATCAAGAGAACTTATCTGTATGGTTTCATAAGATAATCTATAACATTAATTAAAGTGTTAACTTTATCAATTAATACCTTCTCATTATCAACCAAACCATTACCTTTCCCAAGCCTCTATATCCAAACCGCCTCTTTAGAGGCATGCTAAACCACCGAGTGTGTTGAATTCACATTCAACTAAGGTGTAGGCTCCTCGGTCTTTTCTATTGAAAAAAAAATTCTTAAAAGTAACCATTCCAATAAAAGTCTCTTAACATAAGAGAATTCCATCCTCACCTATTTCTCCAAGTATCCATGAGGACCTGTAACCAATCAATCCATGCCAAACTTCAAATGCAACACAACACTTTCATGAAGTAATCAAACAAATGATTAATGTACCCAATACTTAAGAAAAACAGACAAGATCAATGCCAAAGCTCCAACCTTGAACATAAACATGACATCAATGATCTAACCATCTCCTCTTCGGAGATCACATGCATCATAACATACTTATACATCCTAGTCTCAAGAGAACCATGTAATATGCCAAAACTCTAATCTAGAATCAGGAGTTAAACCATGACATAATAGCAACCACTCTAAACCAAGAACAAACCATATCCCCAATCACATGAAGATAACCTTACCAATGATGCATCCAAGACACTACCAACAACTCCCACTAAACCGTGGTATCGAGTTACACATGGCATCGTGACTATCATCCTCTCCATGAAGATTAATCTGAAACATGAAGCAAAGAGTTATCATAAACAATATTAGCTGAAATAACCAATGCATCATTACTATTATCCGAGGACTCCTCTGTAGAAGAATTATAACTCTCTTTCTTGTTCTTACAATCCTTCTTCACATGTCCTAGTTTCCCACAGTTCCAACACTTTACCTTACTTCATCCTTCTAACTTACCCTTCCCTTCCTTGTTTCCCTTAGGCTCCTTTTTCTTAGGCCTACCTTTTCCAAACAAGGAATCTTGGATTTCCTCCTTAGATTTCCTCCTCATCTCCTCTGATAGGAGAGTAGGAATAATGTTGTCCATATTTGGATCTGCACCATTACCACTAATTGCAACAATTAGATCTTCCCAAGAATCTGGTAAAGAACAAAGTAATAAAATGCACTTATCCTCATCCTCTAGCTTTACATCTACAAATGCTAACTGACTGAGAATTAAATTTAAAGCATTTAAATGTTGTGCAATAGATTCACCATCTTTCATTTTCAATGAATACAACTTCCTTTTCAGATACAACTTATTGGTGAGACTCTTAGTTTGATAAATATCCCCTATTCTTTTCTATAATTTATATGCACTAGTTTCCATTGAAACATTTAAAAGAACAACACCAACAAGACATAACCTTATTGTTCCTCTTGCCTTCTTATCTAACTTAGCCCAATCTTCATCTGAAATAGTTGTTGGTGTCCTTTTCTCATTATTAACTGCTAACCACTGATCTCTTTCTTCAAGAAGATCTTCCATTTTTAATTTCCACATTTTATAGTTAGAACCATTGAACCTTTGAATCTCTAACCTTGAATTCATTGTAACAAAACTTAATTCCAAAATCAACAAATAACAAAAAATAATAAAAGCTCCTACTAAGCCAATAAATCCTTCAAACTTTAAGAGAATGGCATCCCAATAATCTACCCAACCACAACTCTGATACCAAATGTTGAAAAATGAGGTGTTTTCTTAGCTTAATACTTTATAAAACTTTAATATTTATGATTTAAGTAAGTCTTTGCTTTGTTACATATATTCTTTGTGGGTGATTATCTTGATTAATCCATTTTACTATTGTAGAATTTAGAGAGAAGTTTATAGAAGAGCTGGACAGGATATTAGAAAGATCACACAAGATGTACCATGGAGAAACCCTTTCAGGAAAAAACTCCACCAAGAATTATTCTATTATTCAATCTCTAAATTACAATAGCTCCAACTCTTGCTTGAGAATGCTTCTTCTATCTTTTCCAATCTTCTTCACACCTGCAAATAACAATTATGAAAACTCTCTTCAACTTGAATGATATATAGAGACAATATGCAACCTTGTAATCTCCAAATGGTGATAATTACAATGCACAAGCTCAAGCCTTAGAAAAGGTATGCCATATTGCTTCAAGTTGACTTCTACCATGAAGACCAAAGCTTAGAACACGTGTTTTACCCATTTGGGTGTCCCAAACTAAAGCTACAACTCATCCTTCACTTTGGTGATAATTACAAAGCTCTTCCTCAAAGATGGTGCCCAAAAGAGGGTCCCACTTAATAGAACCTTCAGAAATATCTTATCATGCATTGGAGTTAATTCCAAGAAAGCATCTTGGGTGCCCAAGTTAGCTCCAAGTGATTTATTGTTAACTGAAACAATTACTCAACACCATTCCCAAAGAATAGTCATCCCCTGTTAACTGGAGGTAGTCCCTATTATGTGTCATACAACTCAATGTTATTAGCCATGCATTCCAAGTTAACTGAAGTTAACTAACATACAACTAAAACTAACTAAAGACAACTAAACCATAACTGAACTGAATTGAACTAAACTGAACTGAACTGATCTGAACTAAACTTAACTAAACTGAACTAAACTGATTTTGAACTGAACTAAACTAAACTAAACCAAACTAAACTAAACTAAACTAATTTGAACTGAACTGAACTGAACTTCAAGCATGCAAACATCAAATCCTAACTCCTAGGATCTTTTCATGCATTCAGAAGTGTTAACTATTACTCTATATAGTTAACTAAACACAAGGTGAGTGACACCTTACCATGTGTGCACCCACATGTTCCTATTATTTAGGAATAACTACAAATGTCAATTTCATGATTTATTTCATCAAATATTAATCTCATCCTAATCTTAGTGTTGTTGAACACATTCCAAGAATCTAGGAGACACATGAAATAATTAATGTTTAGGATTTGCAATGAAATGACATCCTATTTCCAACAGTTTGCACCTACAATGAAAGATGTGAAATATATTTATATCTTCTTTGTTGAGTCCCCTTAATCTCCTCATTACATGTGCAACATAAAATTCACATGAGTACAATTCTGTTAAAATTAATTATTATCAAGTTTACATAACAACTATGAATAGTTATAATACAAATTTATTAACATTCTTTAACAAATTATAATCCTAGATTAGCAAAGAATAATGATTTATGATATAATTCAAATAAAAAGATCAATTATTCAATTAGTTTAGACCAATGCCCATCTCACTATGTAGCAAAGTTAAAAATTGAAAATAAGAGACATCTTATGAATATAATTAAAGGATCTAGATATTTTCCATGTTTTGTACTCTCATCTCATGAATTAATCCCAAACATAATCAAATAAGAGAATGTGATGTAGGAAAATATTCTCACAATCACAAAATCTCATAAAATGTCTCAATTAAGCATGGAGACATCCAACCCTAAAGAGAACCTTGCTTGAATACACTATCATAGATTCCTAGAAGAGATGCATCTCACACATTTGAAAACATGTAAATGCATCAATTTATCCCCTAGTACATGCTACAAATTGTTGAGTAGGAAAAGTTATCCTAGATCCAATTAGGATAACTAAGATTATCTCCATTTCACTTGACTCAACATTAAACATAAATTGACTAAGGTTTTGATGATTAGCTTACTGCCACAATGGAGAGCCAATACCCTAATGCTTATCTTTATTTTTGAGTTGTGTTGCGATAAATTTGACTTGTGTTTTGACAAACCTATTTGACATACAACCATAGATCAAAAAATATAATTTACCAGACAAATGAAAATAGAAAGTTACCAAATAATTTTAGATCTGAGACAAACACATAGATCAAAAAATATTTAATTTTGCAACTAGAGCTTTCCTATTAGACCCAAAATGCATGAGACCCAATCCTCAATTCTCCTTTGGTTTGCACACCTGGTCCTAGCTCACAAGGCTCCACTTTTAATTCTCAGGATTTCTAGCCCATAAAAATTTCCTAATAAGGGTGGCATACTCCTTAAGGAATCCTTTAGGTGCAGATAATACCATGAACCTATACAAAGGAAGAGCATGTAGCATAGAGGTTAAAAGAGTCAACCTTCCGACAAAGGATAACCATCAAAAATTCTAATGATTGAATTTTGAGAAAAATGTTTCCATTATCTCTCTTATTCAGGGTGCCAACAAATACGAGAATACCTAAATACTCCATATGGAGAATCTCAATTTGAAAATGAAGAATATTAGGAATTATGTTTCAAATCAACCTAGGAGTGTTGAATAAAATGATGCTAGACTTCATTAATCTTTTGACCAGATGCAATAAGGTAAGTATCAAGAGCTTTCCTGAAGTGAACCACCTCATCAATTCTATCTAGATCCATTACAAGAGTATCACCCAAAAATTGGAGGTGAGTCTGAGTGTCAAAAATATGGCCCAAACTCTAACCTTGAATGAGGCCCCTTTCCTTCTACTACTTCATCAGCATAGAAAAACCATCAACCATTAAAATAAAGAGGTAAGGGGAGAGAGGGTCTCCCTACTTGAGTCCCTATGAAATAAAAAAGGTGGGTGTGGTGGATCCATTAACTAGAACAAAGGAGGAAGAATTCATACAATTCATGACCCAAGAGATCAAGTCTAAATAAAAGCTAAAAGCCAAAAGCATATGCTCGAGGAAAGTCCACCCAACTCTGACGTAGGCTTTAGAAATATCTAGTTTAATGAACATGGCCTTCTCCTTAGAAGACCTAACATGGAGTGAATAGCTTTAGTCACTACCATAATCCCACCAACAATCTAGAAAATTTTGACAAAACCTCCCTATATGATATAAATCAATGGAGCTATGGGATTGTTCAACCTTTCAGCAATCAACTTAGTTATAATCTTGAAAATTGCATTACACTAAGCAATAGGCCAAAAATAATGTAAGGAATTGACCCCTTCTTTTTTAGGAATTAAAGTAATAAAGGTGGAATTAATATCTTTAAGCATATTCTTCTTGGTCTAAGACTCCTGAACCACATCCAACAAATTAGATTTAACGGTATCCCCGAACTCCTAAAAGAACTCAATTGAGAAACCATCAAGCCCAAGAGCCTTTCCTTTCATCATTTGAAACACATTACTTTCAAAATCCTCTAAATAAACATGCTTTAAAAGGGAGTTATTCATCTCACTTGAGATCATAGAAGGAATATAGTCTAGGATAAGATCCTCCTTAGCTAGAGAAAGTGGACCCTCCTTTGTAAAAAGGGAGGATTAGAGACCTACCACCTCCTTCAAAATATCTTAGAAAGATTTTAATTATTCACCTTGGACTGAAATAAGAGAGGCAATAATATTACCATATCTTCACTTTTTAATAGAATTATGGAAAAAAGCAGTATTTTCATCCCCTTCCTAAATCCAATCAATACAATTTTCTTTATTTCTAAAAAATCTCCTCCCATAGCTCCTAGTCAACAAGTTCCCTACAATATCTAGTCTTTTCTTGATGAAAATACAAAGTCATACCCTCCTCCTTAATTATGAAAGTGATGTTGTTAAGTTGATCATGTACTGAATTCTTCACAAGAAATGGATTTCCAAAAGAATATTTATTCCAGTTCTTAAGCTTGTACTTTATAAACAAGTGCCTCTTGAAAAAAAATACCATGGAAGTACCAAAGGAGAGCTTTCCCTCAACCCACCACTTCTCAACCAACCGGTACAAACTATGATCATGAATCCACATAAGCTAAAATTTAAAAGGAGGGTGTTTGGACATAGAGAATAATGAGGAAGAGAACTTGATCAACCAATTATATGATCCTTTCTATTCCAATATTTTAGAGGAAGATGTTTATTTATTCCCAATCCAATGGTCTGAGACAAGGAATCCATCAATTCTCTCAAAAATAGAACTCTCCCCACACCTTCTATTATGCCAAGTGAAGATACCACTATTTGGTTTCATATACACCAACTTAAGAAAAAAGATATTATCACACATCAAGCACAAATAAGCTCATAGATGACCAATTCCCCTAAATATTCCCACAAGATACAAATAGAATTCAAGTATCTTGCCAAAATCCAAGGGAAAGAAGGAGCAAGAGGCCAAATGAATCTAATATGGGACTAAAACATCATCTTACTTAGTAGATTATTAGGCACATAAACATTGGAAAAAATAATAACCACTCTTGAGTCAAAGTAGGATACTAACAAAGAAATAAAGTTCCTTTTGGCCAACCACCAAAGAGGTGTGATCTGACATGGGTCCCAAAGACAAGCAACACCACATTTTGAACCTTGGGCACCAACACACTGGAAAAGGCTCTTCTTCCAAATTTTAGAGGAAGAGTTCTTCATATCATACACTAAAAGTTTAGTTTCTTATATAAAAACAATATCACGATATGGTCATGAATCAAATCTCGAGTATCCTTTTTTCTACTGATGCTATTCAAATCACTAACATTCAACAGGATCACAATATTTTTTAGGATGAGGAAAAGTGAGTGTCCAATGTCTTAACAACACCCAATTCTACTATGGAATATTCCATCATCTTCATCTTCTCAAGATGATTTTTTTTTTTCACTATAGAATTTTCCATCACACCAAAAGCACGTACTAGTGGTGGAGAGGGATCTCATCATGGATATAGTTGCTACGCCAACACCCCCCCCCACACGATAGAGTTGGATACAACCATGTACCATGTGGAATTTGTACCCACTACATACCACATTGACAAGCTGAGCTTACATAGACAAAGGGTCATCCATTTTGTGGTCGTATTGTGTGACCGAGAGCTCTAGAAGATGTTGAAAGTGCCTCTATGGGCCTTTTTTTCATTCTTTGCATATCTTTTGAAAATGAAGGCCGTTTTTTGCAAACCACATATCAACGGAAAGGTATTTTTATCACCTTTGCAGTGGTTGAGGATTTTCTCTCATATTTTCCTATTTGGTGGTGCTTTTACTCTGTTGAAGTTTGATATTGGTTTCGCTTCATTTGTAGTATTTGGGAGTTTCTATTTTTTTTGGAGGTTACTCTCTTTGTATTTGGTTTTGTTTCTTCCAAAAGGGATACAAGTTGTTTTTCGACACTAGATCATGTTTTTTCTTCAGACACTTACCATTTTTGTAGGTGATTACACATTGTGGGGGGGGGCTATATAGTCTCTCTCTTGCCCTCTTATGGGGGGGTTGTTGATTTTATATACATGATGTATGTAGTACTTGGGGGGTTTCATTGTGTCCTCCATCCATGCATCATTTATTTATTTATTTTCTCTCTTTTGGAGAGGGGATTTTTCCCATAGGGTTTTTCTCCTTTTCTCTAGTTGCGAGATATTTCTTTTCTGCATTGTAAATGGGTACCTAACATGGTTGTTTAGCCGGGACCCATACTGCATTTTTTCATCTTCATTCTCCCTAAGTTGCATTTAAGGGGGGTGTTACAGTAAATAGCACATTTACCATCTTAAGTTTTAACTTAGGATTAATTATGCATTTAATTATTCGAGTAGTTTTTCTCCTGTTGGTATTTTTCATGGCTTTAAAAGCCTATACAATATGTATTCTAATTATCTCATAATTTTACTCCATCTGGTGAAATAGCCTGTGTGTGCTTCTCTTATTCTTTGGTGAAGGTCTATCCTACAAATGATGATCTTGAGCTCCACCTTCACTCACCTTAGCCAACCTATCCACATCCCCTTTCTTTAAGCACTTTTGATTGATTGCTAGTAGGGGTAGGGTTTTTATTTTACCATCTTTGTTATACCTAGAGTCTAAATCTAGATCAATAATTACCTCAACATATATATTCTTCTAAGGCAGTTCACACAAAGGGTTATCTACCATAACAACCTCTGGATCCCCCTCAATTCCTTGATCATTAGCCTAGGTCTCAATAAGGACTGGTGATAGTGCACCTCCTTCCTTTGAATCCTTAAGAGAATCCATTATTTGAATAAGAACATAGGGATATGTGGAGTTGAGCCCATGGTTTTTATGTCTTAACTCCCAAAAGTATGATCATGCTCCATTAAATATTGGTCCTGAAAATTTTTAAGAACATCAAACTTGTCAAGAGTCTCCAATACGGTTTTGTTTTAATGAGACAACACCCTTGCCTTTTTTGAGATTTCATAGGTATAAACTCATTTGAATTAGGCCCCTCACTTTTCGTTGAAGCTTTACCTTTTTGCAAGGAATTGGTTCCATGCATCCCAACTAGATGTTGATGTGTTTTATAATCTAACATAAGACAATTCCTTTGCAAGTGTCCATACTCATGACATAAATGATAATAAAATGGTAGGGATTCATAGTCTACCTATTGAATCCAACACATGCACCTAATCTAATTTCAAGAGACTCGTAGGGGATTATTTAAATTAATTTATACATAAGGTCAAGAAAAGTTGGTAATCTTTGATCAAGGTCTTTTCAAGATTGGCTCGATGGATTCCCCAAAAAGCAGTAGAGTGCAATATGTCCTTATGAAAAAAATCAATTGGAAGCTAAGGTTGAATCCACTTGGACATCAAATCTGCAAATGGTTAACAATTTTAACATAATATCATCATGTTAGTCCTTTGAAAAACATTAGATTTGAAATCCCTATGAAATACTTGACTATGATGAAACATGCAAATTAGATAAACAAAGATAATCAAATGTAAGCATATAAAAGCATAGTCAAAACTTTATTCCATAGTGGATTGGTGTCACATGTGCTAGTGACCCTTTCCCAATCCTTGATCAAAGCTTAAGATGAAAATGCTATGAAGATGGTGGAGTGATGATGAACAAAATCAGTTCTCAACCAAGAGAGTGACTTTGCATAAAGATTGTGAAGGATTTGCTTGAGGATGAAGCCTTCTATTTGAAGATTTTCAAATGCTAAGAGTGTTGAAAATGGACCAATGTGGGACTAGATTGGACAAATGAGAGGAAGACACTTGTCAGTGGTGATAGGCCAATGGATGTGCAAGATTTGGGAGGGTGTGCCCATGAGGAGGGAGAAATTTGAATTCAAAATTTGATACGATGAATCTTGAGTTTGACTTTGGAAGGGGACATGCCCGAAGACATGTAAAGACCTCACATAAATGCTACGTTTGGTGTACATGTCCCACTTGGGGGAGATTCAAACTTGGAGGAATATTCTCCCTTTATGCCAAGTTGAAAATATAAGATTTTGATAAATCAATTAAATGCAATTTCATGTGCAAGTGGCCAAGTCTAGAAGAATGCAAGTGGGTGAATTATGCTTGTGGAGTAGAGTTAATTAGCTAGGATGATGATTAGGATGCTTTGACCACTTTGACTTGATTTAGGGATTTAAATCAAATCAAAGGGAGATGAATGATGCTATGAGATTTAATTAAATAAATGATTGATTTATTTAATCAAAGAGATGATGATAGGATCAAGTTTGATTTATTTGATTTAAGTTGATGAATTTACCCTGATGAATGGATGAGTGTGATTTTGATCAAAT